>JAGDQP010000805.1:15164-142217 GCA_022664845.1 Lepisma saccharinum
AGTGAGTGAGTGAGTGAGTGAGTGAGTCAGTTAGCCTAAAATGTGCAATTTCAGGGGTCCACAACTAGAACATAGTTTGAGATACGAATATGAAATTTTGTACATCTGCACATATTTACCATATCTCCTTAACGGCAAAAGCTCATATTCCTATCTTTAACATCTTTTTTCTTACGGGGCCCCCAAATCGTCGATTTTGCCATAAACTCTTGTTCCTGTATAACATGCTTCTGGCAGTGCTAACGTTTTCTGACTTGAAGAACTTGGCTCATGCACTGCCGTGCATGTTGATCGTTTATGCCGTATTTTTAATGCGATTTTACTTTGAGGCATTCTTTTAATCATGGAAAGAGGCCAGAATCGCCATAGTTCTGCAAGTTTCCAAAGACCACCTCCACCATCAGCACAGCACTATAGACCGATCAAAATTTGAGGCGAATGCGCGAACAAAAGTCCATGTGCTATCTTCTAATATGGCACATAGACTTTTGTTCGGGCATACGCCTTATTTTATTACATTTTAGTAAATTATTTGAACGTCCTCTACATCCCAGAATCTTGCAAATAGTCAACGCAGCAACTTTCTTACTTCCATATCAATTTCGTTTCAGATCTGGCCATGATATACCACCTTTCAACTAGACAATACTACGTTACATTTCAATAATTTTGGTCATACCATCTGTGTTTTCCTTGACGTACAGAAAGCGTTCGATCGTGTATGGCACGGGTCTAATTTATAAACAACAGCAAATACATATTCCAAATCACTATTTACAAATTATTGAATCATTTCTGAATAACCCTTCCTTTCACATCTCCTATGGCAGTACACTCACAAACTCAAGACCCAAAACTGCTGGAGTCCCCCAAGGTTCCATTTTATCACCTCACCCTATAATTTGTACACCTTAGATCTATAAATCACCAAGAACACTACAATACTAACTTTTGCGGACTATACGGCCAACTTCGCCTCTTCCAGAAACTTAAATTTCGCAACAATTTAGAATAGAAGGGTGAGCGGCTGACTGGAGAATAAAAATCAATCCAGATAGAACTGTATTGATACAGTTTACTCGCAGACGTGACCAACTTCCAGTCAACATCATATTTCAGGTAACCAAATACCGGAAACTTCTGCAAAGTACCTAGGAGTCATTCTTGACAGAAAACTAGATTCTCGAACCTATATTCTTTGAACACCCACGAAAGCCACACATCGCCTACTCTCATTATACCCTACAACGTATGTTACGAAGTCCGGCACTATCAATTAAAACTAAGTTACGTATCTACAGAATTATAGTCTCATCTTTACTTCTATACGCTTATCCTGCTTGGAGCCACAACTAAATCCTACAAACTGCAAACAGTACAAAACAGTGCTGCACGAATGATCACTGGACATTCTCGCGACACCAAATATGTCAGCTACATTAAGATCTGAAACTGAATACCTAGTGAAAATTATTAATCAGCAAAAAGAAAAAAAATGGAACAAAATCATTGAGTCACAGGCTGAAGAGCTAAATGCAATCGGTAGCAGCATCTCTGTCAGGAGGACCTATCCAATGCTACGTCCCCTATAACTCAATGTTACAAACAAAACAACACTAATCGAAAGTTCCAACCCTTTCAGCGACAGTTGCTGAGGAACATTTCACATATTAACTAACAGTAATTCAAATCACAATATAGACTGAAGGCATGGGGATAAGCTCGATACTTCTAAACTTAAAAATAATCAAGAAATGCCTCAGCGTCAGAAGACGGTTTGATGTTTAACCCAACCCGAGCTCATCTCTAATTTGAAGAAGTTTAACTTACCCGCTCGTGGTGAACTGTAGAAGGACGTGATTTGACCCACGAATTGAATTAAATTCATTTCAGGCCTTCAGGCAACTTTGGCTCAAGCCACTTAGTTCCTGATGGGAGAATTCCTAGAATAAAGAAAGTTGGAGGAAATGGGAGAAACTCACACACACGATATTTGTTCAATATACAGCTCACATGGCACAAGCGGTATCGAACCGAGGATTCCACACGACAGAGCTGAGCGCTCTACCGCTGAACCACCGCTGTCCACCTGACCCGCAAGTATAACATTGAAATTATCACGGTTTATTTGACGTCACAAGCGATGAACACATATCAAGTTGTAAGTTCAGAAACTTTATAAAGCGCGAGTTAGTAGGAGTTTTGTCACAGCTCCCAAAAATTATATAAACAAGCGTGCTTAGCCCTAAGAAGACAACAATGGAGCAATATGATTAAGAAATCATGAACGAAATGTGTGGTGATTTCAGTGTTAGTACTCCCAAACTAATTATTGTCATTTTAAGTCCTAAACTTGTTATAAGAAATATTACATTTTCTAATCATACTAATGGGTTATTTTATGTAAACTCATCCACCAAAACGGGAAATGTCCACTCCACTATATCCTATTTCAGAATAATTTGTTCACGACGTGTATTAACAAATATAAGAACCCAAGCAATATGCCATGTTAATAATTAAAAGTTCTCTTTCTTAGAAGCTTCCTTAACAACATATGATATTGCAGATATGTTTCAGAAAGTTGCAATGTCCTATTTACGTATGTTTCAGGAAATCTGGGTTCAGGGCAGATCTTTCAATAACGTAAATATAAGGTTGACAGTATTCTCTAGGTTTCAAATAGGAATAAGAGGAACAGCTTTTGCCACGTTCCCTTCAACTCTTCGGCCAGTGCAGTGATGAGAGTCACAAATGTCGCCATCTTTCATGAATATTCGTAACTTACGCGCAAACATTCAGATGCCAAAAATTTAGATCAAAACCAAATTGTGTGTATTCATCTAGTAAAGCCCCTATAAATTCTTTTTCTAGAATCTACCGTCCAGAAGGAAGGGCGTAATTACTGAGTTAGAGCTGAAGTGCGGAGAATAGTAGAAATATTATTGTGAACATTGAACAGCCGTCTAGGCATAACTAGAAGAGCACTAGCTAACTATGCTAAAGGTCCATGGTTCGAATCGGGGTCATGGTGAACATTTTTTTTACCTATTCTGTAGTACATGTGCAAATATTACATATAATAGAATATAGCATCCCTAGTAGAGATGCAGCTTTAACATAATGAAGACAAAGATTAAGTCCAACTACAGATGTACTAGTATATCTACTTTTCCTCAGTAGTGGCTGATTGTATAGCACATGCGCGTATTTAACGTTTCACTGTAACATCATTACAATGTTACTGTAACGTCAGAATGTAACTGAGAAAAAGGCGGACATTTTCTGTCCCTGAAACATTACAAAAAGAAACTGAAATGTTGACGTAATGTTACCAATGTTCCAGAGTTGCGTAAATGAAAAGCTTTTAAGACTATCGTGTGCTGTTAGGGTCCAGAGACGATAAAGAAACAATATATATCCACACAAAGAAGTGACACAGAATAATTCTCTATCAACATGCTGAAAATGACCGGATTAGGTGGAGTGGTATATGTGCAAAGCAGAAAGGATCGTATTATTATTATTATTCATTGAATAAATAAATACAAAACCACGCTCATAGAAACTGAAAACAAAATTAATTAATTTATGCAGTGCAATATCAAAGTGTCCCATATTTCGACGAAATGAAAATATAAAAAATCATGTGGCAATGAAATGCAAGTAGCCTATGCATGTCTACAAAATTAAAATATTTAAAAATTTGTGCGGCAAGATATACAACTAGCCTTTACATTTCCTAAAGAAAAGTTGTTTAACTAAGCTGATGTATTTGTAAGATTGATTATTCTGTGAATAAAACATAAGCTGTTGAAGTTACATCACTTCCTAACACATAACAAGCTATAAATGTGACGAAACTAAGTGTCTATAGCAGTTTGTCTTTTAATTTTCTAAAAAAAATAAAATATCCTATTCATCTGCATTTGAAAAGTAGTTTTTTTTTCTTTCTTAACACGCATTGGATTATTATTTTCCCATTTTTGTATTTAGATAAATGAAATGCCTGAGTTGCCTTTATCCAATTCTCAGAAAAACGTCAATAATCGAGAAGCAGAAACTCTTGGGATGTAATTTTAAAATATTCCACCACGGTATTTTTTCTATATCTCGTACCTTTGAAATTAGTTGTCGGTCAGAATTAAAACTGTCTTTCACAACGGTTTCAATGCAACTGACATTTAATTTGCAAAGAGTCTTTTTTGATATTTCTCCTGAGCCCGTCAGCCAGAGATATTTGAAACCCACAACGCAAAATCCTGCTGGCTACAGTAATTATGAGGCGGAGTGTTTTGGGAACGGCAAATGTTACCTTCCTGTTAGATGGTTCTCTCGTAGATTTCGATTCCGCTCTCTCTTTCTCTCTCTCTCTCTCTCTCTCTCTCTCTCTCTCTCTCTCTCTCTGCAGTGTTGCCAACTGCGTAATTATTTCGTTGTAAATGTATACAAAAGGAAGAAAAACGAAATACATTTTTAAGAAATGATTCATTCATTTATGTAACTCTTTTGGTTAGTTTCTACTGACTTTTAGGGCCTAAGCCTCACTAATAAAACAGGAATTACACCTCCAGTTAGGCACAACTTCCAGACAAGTGAAGAAAAAATAATAAAAACTTTTTAAAGACATGCTTTTGTTAAACAATTCGTACTAAAAAGTAAAAATTAATTTTGATTATGCATTAGTAAAAAGAAAAGTTGGGGCGCGCCAATTCATAAATTTATAAAGTGACTGTATCTGAGAACTCACCCTATGCTTTTCTTTTTAGTCTTGCAAAACAAAATTATTTTTTACTTTTTAGTACGAATTGTTTAACAAAAGCATGTCTTTAAAAAGTTTTTTATTAATTTTTTTTTTCGATTTATTTCGGTATTCGGATACATTCTGAATCTAAATGTTTTGTGACCCAAATCCTAAAGTGTTCTGCAACCAGGGAAACCCAGGTTGGTGGCAGGCTAGTATTCTATTTTAGGATAAAGAAGTCCATATTAAAAAATATATTAAAATATGCTTTTAAAATATATAAACATATAGAAAAATATGAAAGTAACAATGGAATCATGTATTGTTACCCGACTTACGTCATTGTGAAAAATGTTATCATTCTATGACGTCGGGAAATGAGTTAAACTAACGTTCGAATTTTTGAGGACACAACGAACGATTGTGAACTAAAGAAAAGCATGTAAAGAACAAAGATTTTTATATATCTTCATTCAGTCACGACTATTGAGGGAAAAACTTGACTGATCGAGGATGCGGATATTGTACAGATGTTAGGTTGCAAATCTGATCTTGAATATTTACATGTAAATTTCTGCCTGTTAGAATACCGATTTTATAAAAGATAATGAATCCACTTAATGCGTTTTCTCCAATCTATCGATGCTTCAAACTGCTTTTTCGACCAAACTTGGTAGAGGAGTAGGGTACATCAGGAAACCACCAGAAAATATTATTAAAATTGCTTTCGTCCATAAAGACGGGCGCAGTGGCCGAAAGTTTCATTCATAAGAATGAGTACTTATAGTGTAAGTCGGAAAATAGACGTTTATTTGTAAAATGCTTCAAACAATGGAAAACAAACACACATGAATGGATACCACGCAAATGCGCTATATGCTAGAGGATACGTTTGTCATGGCCGCCATCTTAAAGTCAGCCGTCTTGAATTTTGCTCGATATTTTTAACAGGAAGGAGGTCATGTAACATGTCAATCTGGGCTAGAATTTTACCAGAAATACATTGGCGATGTCAGTTTTGCCACATTTGGGATAGATATAATGAGATGTGACAGTATGCGCAGTTGATTGCGAAGTCTGGAAATACTCTGTTCTTAAAACAGTGTAAGAAATTAAAACCTAATTGCACAAGTAATGAGCACGCTAGGTGGGTCCTAATACTCGTATCAGGAAGCTTGGGTTCCCTTTCAATGCTTTAGCTATGAAATTACATTGTTTGCGAATATTTTAGAACGCTAAGAACTCTTCAACGATTATTTGCTTGGAGGAAATATCCTTTCTTCTGTGTTTATATCACTCAACCCCAAGACTACGTTGATAAGTGTGTTGGAATATTTACATCACCTTCTGAGTTATCAATTTAGAATTGATTTATGCCATTCAAATTTTCATGAAGGAGATATTCTCTATTCTGAACTGTGTAAACAGTTTTAGTTTCTTATTGCTGCCATAGTTAAAAAGAGTAAGAATTTTACAACGAATTAACAAATTATGCTAAAAGAGGTTTAGGTCACATTTCGAGAGATCCCGATGGCGAACGTTTGTTACTGTGGCGATGAACTTGCGAGCTCCGTAAGCGATAGAGTAAGTAAATAAGTACGTAGGTCACATTTCAGTTATGCTCATTTAAATAAACGCAAAACGAAGGAAGTGAATAACTGAAACAAGTTTTGGCAGGTGTGTTTTCAGTCACCGTGGTTGACATGTATTGAAAACGATGGATTAATGATGTAGAATCTCATGTTTTTGAAATAGTACTAGTTTTGTAATAATGGAAAGCTAGTCAGAGAGAAGATGGGGGTTCGTATTGTAGATTAAAGTCAACTCCATAAACTTGAAAACGAAGGGAAAGAAACAGAAACGACGAAGCGGCTCGACAAAAGCACAATTTTGTTAGATGTGGTTCGTGGTCTACTCGTGCTCATTATAGTTGTTACTAATTCAGAAATACAATTAGATTTTCCTGTTGTTTTAGAAATCCTAATAGTTATTTCTGCTTGCATGCACAATAGACATCAAAGGCCAATGGAGATTTCGCATTTCGCTTGAGAAAGTTAAACGTTGTTCGTTTCTTTATTTGGCACGAAAATATATCCTCAAAAGACGACCTCAATATCTCATTACCACTTTGGGGTCCTCATACAGACTTGAAGAGACTGCTATCCGCTTATTAGGAAAGCTGAAATTGGACGCTGAGATACTACCAACTGACAACTACTGGAATATCTCTTGAACAAACGATGTAATTATCTGGGATTAATTAATGCAGGCATCTCTTCAGGATATTTAATTGCGTCCAAGCGTTTTCATTTTTTATTCTCATCTCCTTTCATTGGGTTCAGTAAAATACGAGAATTCTATCTCTTCGCAATCTCTCTCCAACTACTGCTAGAGTACCACAAGAGCACATTTTCTCGTCCTGGTCTAATTAAGAAAGAAAAGAACTAGAAAACCTGAAATTAGTTATTGTGGTTTGGACGCTTCAAAGAGCACAAGGACCAAATTTATTTCAAAGGTCTACTTCCTTAGTTTTTTCCCTGACTCTCGTAATATTTCAAGAGGTGAGCTTAAAAGTTTATATTAGAAAACGTAAAATAGTAAGTATGTCTTTAAAAACTTCGCGTTGAACACTTCAATGTCTAGATAAAAAAAATTAAGGAAAACGATGTTAATTTATTATTTTTATGATATGGAAAAGTAAGACAAGTTTCCTGGGTCCGTTTCTATAAAATACTAGAAAGAAAACAGAAATTGCAGCAGGGTCTACAAAGTAAGCTAAAATGCTTCCATTTGGTTTACTACGACAGATAATTGAATTTTAATTCTATTTATGGCCTTTAAGCATTTATGGGTCAGGCCGGGATAGAGTAGGGAAAGAATGCGGAAAGGAGTCAGCCAGGACCTAAGTTAAAGGTACCATCTTGGAATTGGCCTGATATGACTGAGTAAACAGCCGAAGAAAATGAGTCAGAATGGTCGGCCGTCGGTGTCCAATCTAGAATCTCCGGAATACGAAGCGAGTACTCAACACCAATAATACAATATGCGACTAATCACACTGCTCTTGTATGATTTCTTATTTTCTGCAACCTACAAATGACGCATATCGATGGCTTCCTTGCAAAACATATTGTATCAATTCGAGATATTATTTTTTTCAGGAGGCACAAAAATCTGTATAATGTAAGTACTTTTCACATCAATCATGAGATTTCGAAATTTATCAATAGAGGTCACTTTAGTCTTCAAGGAATTACGAAGTTTTGAAAGTAAGTAGAGGAAGCATTTTGTTCTCAAATAGTGGCAAAAAACAAATAGAGGAAAAAATGAATTTAGGGGGGTTGATAGTAAGCCATGGATATGAATCTGATTTATGTATAGTGGATTGAGGGAAGATGCCACACATTTTGGTCTAGGAACCATTGTTTGTAATTAAAAGAACCAGAAAAGCAAAATTTTGCACAAATATATTTTGAACTTTCATGTTTAAACTGATGGATGTACGTCAAGCTAAACATATACACGGCTGGTATATGCGTCTAAACTGACATATCAAAATAAGCATGTTACCCAACACATCAGTGCAAGATGTTCAATTTGGGCAAGGATGCCTAATACATTATAATTATTATAAAGAGAAGTTTCGTGGGATATGCGCAGTCCATCTTCAAATGATGGCAACGAACTAGATAATCACGGTGGAGGCCTACTGTCAGGAGTGTGTAAGCTATGGTCTTCAATGCTGGCAAAAAGTCCTTCTCTGGTCCATCGCAAGGATATGTTTATCCAGAGAGACAACGGCCGCGCACACGCGGCAAGTACAAACTGTGAGAAATATCCGGAACTTTGATGGGAGATAATTTGCCCCCACACAATTCATTGAATCTTACCCCTACAGATTTCAGTCTGTTTCGCAGTCTCCAAACCTATCTTCACGCAAAATACTGCGAAATATTTACGATGTGTGGCTGGTCGAGTTTTTGTGTGTAAATCTAGAGTTTTCTTCAAGTGTAATATTCAAAAACTAGTTGATATGTGGTAAAGGTTAGTACAATCAAGAGTTAATTGTTATCATAACTTCATATTGGGTTTCAGATATGTATTTGATCTTTTTATAATTGTATCGAAAAATTGCTTTGCTTTCTGATTACCCAATACAATGAAAATGACAGCTAGACGCCCTGAGGAACATGCTGGATATTCAATAATCCCTCTTTCAGTTCTAAAATCTGACAATGAGAGTCGATCGATTATTATTTTTGTTTCGTTTTTCCTTTTTTCTTCTTTTTTTGTAATAAAAGCTCATGGCCTGAGTGTTAATTTGTCAAAGGACTGAGATGCACTTCGGCGTTGCCGAGAAAATCGGCTTTAAAATATCCAGCGTCATCTTGAGTTTTTATGTATTACAATGTTTATACTTATAAGCAAACATACTGAAGTGATAGAAAATAATTATTTTTTTTTCTACCATCATGATTACAATGTCGAAGTATGTGTACATATAAATTTTGGCCACTCGAGCGCAATTACTTTGGGAGATATTGATGATATAAAAGTTAATTTGAATTTTATTTATGACCTTTAGGCATCTAAGGCTCATACCGGGATAGGGGAGAGGAAAGGATGTTGGAAGTTGTCAGCCAGGGCCTATGTTGAAGGTGCCATCCAGGTATTTGCCTAATGTGACTGAGGAAAACCAAGAAAATACCTCAGTCAGGATGGTCGGCCGCTGGGATCGAACCCGAGCTCCCGAATACTACGCCAACGCTATACGACTGAGCTACGGCGGATCGGTTTACAAAACAACTTGTGCCCGTGGAAAGCTATCAAAAAGTGAGAAATATCCTTATATTCTTAAACTGGTGAAAGGAATGGAAGGAATAATGGGTACTGGGTGGAAAGCTCTACTTGTTCTTCAAGGCCGCCATCTTGAAGTCCTGCATATTGAATCTCTATTGATTTTCTTTAATGGGAAGGTGGTCGTATTATATGTCAGTCTGGGCTAGAAGTTAACGAGAAATAAGTTTGTGAAGTCAGTTTTGCCCTAAATGTATTATTGTGAGAGATAAGGGCATGTGGCGCTAGATGGGGTATTGATGCATTAGCCTGAAAACACCCATTTTGTTTTCAAATAACGAAGGAAATGAAACCCAAATACATATAAATTGTTCCTAGGTATAGTGCCCCATTGATATGGATTTGTATTAATTTTGGTTTAATTTATTAAGTTATCTCAAAACGAAATGGGTGTTACTAGCGCCACATGCTCATATCTCTGGCAATAATACATTTAGGGGAAAATTGACCTCACAAACTTATTTCTCGTTAATTTCTGACCCAGACTGACATATTACAAGCCATCTTACCATGTAAGAAAATCAATAGAGATTCAATATGCAGGACTTCAAGATGGCGACTTTGAAGAACAAACCCTCCAACAGGTAGAGCTTTCCACCCAGTACCCATTACTGGGTATTTGGGTTTTATTCCTTTTACCAATTTAAGAACATAAGGATATTAAAACACTTTTTGATCACTTTTCACAGACAGAATTTGTTTTATATATCGAGCCACCGTAGCTTAGTGGTAGAGCGTTGGCGTAGCATTCAGTAGGTCATGGGTTCGATCCCAACGGCCGACCATTCTGACTGAGGTTTTTCCTCAGTCACACCAGGAAATGCCGAGATGACACCTTGAACATAGGCCCTGGCTGACACCTTCCAATATCCTTTTTCCTCTCCTATCCTGGCGTGAGCCTTAGATGCCTAAAGACCATAAATAAAAATTGAAATTCAATTGACTTTTATATCATCGATATCTCCCAAAATAATTACAGTCGAGTGGCCAAAATTTGTATGTGCACATACTTAGACATTGTAATCATAACGGTAGAAAAAATATATAATTATTTTCTGCCACATCAATATGTTTGCTTGTAATTATAAACATTTTAATACATAAATATCTCAAGATGACCGAACGCTGAATATTTTAAAGCCGATTTTCTCGGCAACAGCGAAGTAGTGCATCTTAGTGCTTTGTCAAATTAACACTCAGGTCATTATTTACAAAATTTATTACAAAATTTATGACTCGAAAATAAGTTTTAGATTTGACCGACTCTTCTTATGAGCCGTGATCGCCCTTTGAGATACTGAAAACATTATTCGATTCGCTTTTCATTATTGGTGATAATACCGCTTAGGTTCGTCGAATTTGCTAGAGGGAAATGTTCATATGACGATTGTAAATGCAACGCCTCTTACAATGTTCTTTTTAATTCTGCGACGACGAATTGTGTTTTAACCACACTTTATAAGTTGACTTTCACTACTATTCTCAGACTTTAAGTGCGTTCAAAAGCATTTAATTTGTTTGTTGTGCTTCAATTTAGAATTGTATTACATTTTGTATTTACAGTGAGGGTACATTACTTGTTAGTATATGCAGAGAAATATGCCGGGAATCTCATACTTTTGTTCTATCAATTCATAGAATGCTCATTAAAAAAAGCAAGCGTATCATGCTACAGTTTCTATTCCACGTTAATAATTGAATTCTCGTAATTTGTCAGTGCTATGCGTGAAATATAATATCTTAATTGTTTGCTGGTAAATAGAATGACAATAATTGAAATGGTAGATTTATTTCGATTCTCTGAATCTCATAATTTCAATTTTCAATATTAGTTTACCTTGAAATTTTCACTGATTGAATTACCTTCAATTATTCTCTACAATCACAATCTACGCTTCAAGTTACTACGATGAAACATTTCAATTTAACTTTCAGACAGATAACATGAAAATTAACAAGAATTATTGTCAATTTCAAATTCTATACAATTATTTTGTTTTCTGAGATATATCGAAAGTAGAACAGGAAGAAGAGAACAGTACAAGCTCACAGAAATACAACACTCACTCACTCACGTATAGAAAATCTAGCGTAATTTACTCACACAAAGAAACAGAGAAGTTTCAGATAAGAGAAAAAATAGAACAAACACGTAAAGTAAAGCGTCCAGAACATTCATTAGTTAGCATCATTTATTGGTAGATATTATATTAACTTATTAAGCAATTTGACAACTCTACTAAACTTTCCAATTACTTGTTTAGACCTATATTATACACTAATATTCGGAATGTTTCTATTTTTTAAATTTTCAGCCAGAAATATTTTTGCGTAACGTAAACAGTATAGATCTACCTTTATATATATACAATTTAATCGCTGATGCAGGAAGAAGAAAAATACTCTTTTTAAAAAATGTCCATAAAGGCATGAGAGGCCTAGATTTCGAATCATTAACTATAAGAAGATTTGGCTACGGCCTTATAAGCCATCCTTTTGGATATACCCGTAGTTCCGTTGTTACAAGTATATCTAGTACTGTTTGTAGGATTAAGTGGGATGACTTGCATCGGATTCCCTCTTCCACAACTCAAGGCCTTTTAGTTTGTTTGGATTGGGGAAATATTTGCTGCCACGCAAATTTCCTGAAACTCTTGGTGATGTTCTTCACCATATGATCGTATTGTTGAGAAATAATGCTTTCTCAAGTTCACAATCCTGCAAAATATGCCATTCATATGAGCGCATGAATCTAGTATGCCACGCACATGACCGGATTTATGCCTAGGCCCACTAGGCCCGGGCCTAGGGGCGTAACTTTCTCAGGGGCGTACTTTACAAGGAAAAATTAGAATTTGTTATTTAAAACACGAGACGAAAACAATAGTTAGGGAAAATATTAAGAGAGAGCGCCAAACACTATCAACTTTGAACCGCCTGATTCCCTCGTAAATAACTGACTTCAGGAGGTATTTTAAAGTTAGGTTAATAATGTACATTAGAAACAGTACAACAAAGATCAAAGCTTATATTAGGAACATTATTTATTGCTATTTTTGTCTTTGTACACACCAACAATACTTATTACACTCTTTTCTTTAGTTCACAATGGTTCCGCGTGTCCTCAAAACGTTAATTTAACTCATTTCCCGATCTCATACAATGATGAAATTTTGCACAGTGACGTAAGTCCGGCGACTACAAAATATTCCATTGTTACTTTCATATGTTTCTATATATTTATATAATTTAAAAGCATATTTCTTTTTAATATTACGCATAAATACTAGCCTGTAACGGTTTGGTGTTTGATTGATTGCAGAACACTTTAGGATTTGGGTAAAAAATAATAAAATAACTTTTTAGACATACTTTTCTTAAACAATGCGTACTAAAAGTAAAAAGTAATTGTATTTCTGCATGACTTTAAAAGGAAAAGCATGGGGTGCACTAACTGAATAATTTATAAAGTGACTGTATACAAGAAAGCGCACATGCTTTGCGATTTAGTCATGCATAAACAAATGTATTTTTTACTTTTTAGTAGGAATTGTTTAAGAAAAGTATGTCTTTAAAACCTTTCATTTTTTTAGTCCATGTCATATATAGGGTGTCGCTGTCATTTATACCTCTGCTATTAGGCAAGGAATACTTTGTGTTAAGTATACATGAGGCGTAATTTACACTCATTTTTGTATATGTGGAAAACTAAAATGTTTTTTTCGGGTCCGCAATGGACCGTTGGTTCGAATCCTGCTGCCAATGGTCCTGCTGACGTTTCCATTTAGTTTCCTTCAGTTTCACCAGACAAACGTCAGAGTGGTACCTTAACTAAGATACCGGCCGCTACTCTCCCATACTCTATTCCGGTCTAATCTAAAGATGGATTTAAAAAAGACCTTACAAACTTTAAAGAGTTCTTAACGTGTCTTTTATGACAGAAACAAACATTTTCTCCCTAGCTTGACTTACGAGGGAACATTCCCAACTGATCAGTCGATATTAACATGAAATATTTTTATTGTCTTTATTCGATCGTACATATACCGGAAATAACGTTAAAAGACCCACGATCTGCCATATTTTTTTGCAATAATTATTTGAAATTGTCCATATTTGCAGTGAGTAAAAAGTCACAGTACAGCCTTGCAGTTCACAAACCGTCAAGGAAATGAAGTATCATAGTACACAAATGTGGATTGGTGGAATAGTGCTACATTTTGGTGTATATCATTAACGTGGCCGCCATCTTAAAATCCGCCATATTGGATGGAGGTCGATTTTTTTTAAATGCCAAGTGAGTCGTGTAGCATATCAAACAATACAAGAACGTTCTCAAAAAGTCATTGCAGGTGTCAGATTTGACCTACGTCTTACGGTGTTGGAGTTATTATTACTGTTTGCCTCCGAATAAGTCCTGTAATATTACAGAATCTAACAAACGTTTGCAAATTCAGGAATTTTTACTATTCCTAATTACAAATTTCGTGCCTCAATAATTATAATTATGTAGCCATTTTCCATCATTCCGCATTTGTTTATTACCATACTTCCTTGTCGGTTTGTGAGAAACAAAGTTGTACTGCGGGATTCATTCATATATCAAGCGGCAAATGCTCAGTGAAGATAACTCCAACACTGTAAGAGATATGTCAAATCTAACCCCTGTAATGACTTTCTGAGAACATTCTCGTATTGTTTGATATGTCACACGACACACGTGCCATTAAAAAAATCGACCTCCATCCAATATGGCGGATTTTAAGATGGCGGTCACGTTGATGATATACACCAAAATGTAGCACTATTCCACCAATCCACATTTATGTGCTATGATACTTCATTTCCTTGACGGTTTGTGAACTGCAAGGCTGTACTGTGACCTTTTACTCACTGCAAATATGGACAATTTCACAATTTGAAATAATTAGTGCATAAAAATATGGTAGATTGTGGTTTTTTTAATGTTATTTCCGGTATATGTACGATCGAATAAGACAATAAAAATATTTCATGTTAATATCGACTGATCAGTTGGGAATGTTCCCTCGTTAGTATCTTCAGGAGATGAATATTACCGGAGACGGTGTTTAAAATTCAATGTAGCTAATGAGTTTGTACTTTGTAGTGTCGCTTTTGTACATTCCTAAAAATATTGTTAAATTTTGAACTTGCTAGTACTTAGGAGTAACGTATTGGCGGGTGGACCGATATACTGACTAACAGATACCGGTACATACCAGGGTACGTTTCTTTTTTCCTACACAAAGAGAAGTGGCGAAGAGCATGAGTCAACAAATGCTAAATAGCGAAGAGAAAATGTGATGACTTTACCATTTTTTAATTAACTTTAAAGTGCTTTTGTATGTCCTTATATGATATAAGTGTCTTATGTGCTTTATGTTTTGTAATGTAATTGTAATTTGTAGATTTTTAAAACTTTATAAGTGAAGTTAGATAATTTTAGTGTTTTGTATTGTAATTGTTAATTTTTAGATTTTTGGAAAATTTGTAAATATATTTAGAAAACTTTAAAGTTTTGTATTCCAATCGTTTTTTATTTTTTTTTCTAGAGTACTATATAAATGTATTTAGGAAATTTTCGTGTTTTGTATTGTGATTGAAATTGTTAATATTAAGATTTTTCTTCTTGAAAACTTTATAAAGGTATTTTGGAAATTTTAGAGTTTGTAATTGTTAAAATTGTAAATCTATTATGAAACAGTAATGTGTCATTTGTGATGTTAGAAAAACTAGAATTCAAAAATGGCTGAAGCTAGGATTCTTCTTAAAGCTGCATAAAACCCATGGACGAAATGCAATAACAATTTTGTAAATAATAAAATTGAAAAATAGTTTGTATTACCTTCTTGTTCAGTGTAATTAACATATTTTCAACAAGTAACCTACAGTAATTTAATTAAAATTGATAATTGTATTTAATTAAATTATTTTATTGTTATAATATTATTGAATCGTATTTTGTAAATACCCACATTGCCAGAGTTAAATAATTATTATCTCGTTATTATTATTAGTGGCTAGAAGACGGAGGAGATACATTTGTCATCATGTGAGGGTAGGAAGGGTAAAAGGACGGAAGTGGTGAGGGTGGGGGCGCTTTAAGTCAGGAGACGTATAAATACAGTCCTGGCCACGTAGTTTACGTAAGTGTTACTCATTAAATAATTTCCATATGTACAATTGGACCAGAGCTTTTCAGTATAGCATCGGCAAAACATTACTACCTACTCTGATAGATTATTTTTCCAAGGGAAACCCAGGCGCAAAAATTAATTCACCAGGAAAAGACGCGCACATGGCCATTCATATGATCTAACAAAAGCTGGGATGTATCGGAACATACGCCATTGCTCCGTTGATTCCAAATTCAGTTCCTACATAACCGTGCCTGACGCTGCTAAAGAATTTCAGCATGGGAACTCAAGCTGGCCTTTGGCTATGCAGTATTACGCTGAAACATGCTATGTGCTGTTTATTGTGGTACATTTAAGCGTTATTCAATTTATCTTTATAACGTGATTTCTCTTTCTTTTGTTCCACACCATGCGGGAGAGCCGTCGTTCGTACCAGGTATAAATAGACCTTGGCTATCCAATAGCTTACAGCTAGTTCGTTGTTATATTGGTCTTCGCTATAGGTTGGTACCCAGAACTGTGAAAGTGAGCGTCCGACGAATCTTGCGATTCTGATATTCTCCAAGTCTTGAGTCCATAATTTCAGCTGTTATTGACAGCTCTTTGTCTTAATCAGAACAACTTACCACGTGAACAGTGAGGTGTATATTTCAAGTACTTTCTACATATGGGATCTCTGTGGCAGGAGGAAATTAATGTGTAACCTTCCTGTATATGTTTGCATCAAATTTTATATTAAATAAATAACTCGGTGAACCTTATAAGTTACTATATTATTTGCAGTTTATACAAGGCCCATACTTTAATACATTTGCACAAAATTTTTCAAATAAGAGTAAGTTACAAAGTTCTATCAACATATTCAGATAAATTAGTCAATACAAATTTTCAAACATTCACAAACTGACAGAACGTGCTATCATAGCTTCTATCAATCAACATAGTAATATAAGACGGGATAAACAATTAAATATTTATTTTATATCTATACCGAATATATTTTTGATATTGGTATAATAATATTAGCGATGATGTTCCATGCTTCTGAAAGTATCTTCTTGTGTCTAGCTTACCCCTTTTAAAGACCTCTGTAATTTCAATGAGTTTGATGACTCCTAAGAGAGGGAAAGGTATGTGATTAACAGCTGGAATACCTAAAATATCATGCTTAGGGATTACTGTAAAGAAGCTTAAACATATTTCCTACAATAAGTCTTTTAGCAGAATGTTACATTTCATATCAAAAGATCTTGAGCTGAAATTTTATATTTTTCGGATGGTTACTACATTACAAAATGAACTTGAAAATGATCCTCTATCACTTAAATTTGTATGAAACAAATTACTGTTACGTTAAATTATATGTATGTACATAAAACACTTACACTTTTGAATAATTGTTCATGCCGTACTAGTTGTGTATGGTAAGCAAATAGTGATAAGTTAACACTAGACAGACGTACGAGTAAGTCTAATGATTGTATTACCCAAAGTTTAATTTAAGACTTTACATACTTTTTAATTACTAAATATTCACATCCAGCATATATCGCTGTTACTGGAAAGTAAAAATAACAACTTAACAGAAAAAAAATATTAGGCATTGTTCATAATTAAATAAAGAAAAATGCACTTTAGCTCACATTTTCTGTAAAGAATAAATTGATTCTTACGTGAAAATTGTAAGATGTTACATTACTAACGAGTTAATCTGTGTTTACATAATATACAAGGTGGCTTAAACATATTTAAACAATTCTGATTATACAAAAATTAACGTTGTAGAATTTTACACAATATACACATTTAACTTTAACTTTTTACGTGATAAATATAGGACTAAAGCAGCGACGAGTCAGAATTATATACTACACCTATCAGCAGAACAATCTCTTCACCAAGCGTAACATTTCAAAATTTAACACAGCACTTGACAAAGGCTTTTGATGCATTCACAACAATGCTGTGAATGTAGACACAACTTCCCGTACACCAAACATTTCAACACATTGATTATTCGCAGCTGTTGTGGATTCTGGCTTTCCGCATGTGTGTGCAGGTGCACTCATGCATACACGGAGAATGAGATAGATAGAGGAAGAGAGATGAATAGTAGCGATGGTAAAAGCTGACCGCGGACATCTCCACAACGAAAAGCTTTCAAACGAACAAAGTGTATACGTTCTCTGAGCTTTTCATGTTACCAGTTTGTGGTTACTACGAGCTCATATGAATGTATTTGCTTTGTATGTGTTTACTTCTAATGGATGATTGCAATGCTCTTGCATTAAAGCTAAATCTTAACCTTGCTTGTAGATTCTTAATAATGTACACTATATACATAGTAGCAATATTTTGTAGAATAGTTACCTAATAGTTGTAGGGCTTAACGCGACCCGGTATAAGTGGCGGTGCGTTGTAAGCACGGAATAGAGAAGCATCTTAAAGCAGTCAGGAGATACGGTCATCCACACAACCTTAACTGTAACTCACAGATCCGCAACGGTCATTGGTGTGTGAATCATTCCCTAATTCACTTCCTCAATAGTACATACAAGCTGTCCAGGGTTCTATAACCGTGAATCACTTCAGCAAGTATTACATCATCCTTGTTCACTTCAGCAAGTATTCCATCATCTTTGTTCCTGTGGACATCATCAAACTAAAAGAAAACAATGTTACAATGATGTGTTCTAAATCCATACCCCAGTTAGAAAAGCCTATGCCACTCCTTGATTAAATAAAAAAAAAACAAAAAAAAAACGTTATATTTTAGGGGCAGCACACCATTTTACACTTTTCAATTTTGGTATTTTAAATGTGCTATATTCATCCATAATATAGCAGAAGTAGAAACAGTTGCTGACAAGCGATTGGTATAAAATTAATTATGCAGCCATCAAGTTATAATTAACCGAGCCGCTGCAGCTCAGTGGTAGAGTGTTGGCGTAGCATTCAGGAGGCCGTGGGTCGATTCCAGTGGCTGGCCATCCTGACTGAGGTTAATCCAGGTTTCTTCTCAGTCACACCAGGCAAATACTGGGATGGCACCTTCAACACAGACCCTGGCTGACACCTTCCCGAATCCTTTCCCCACCGCCTTAGATCCCTAAAAGCCATAAATAAAATTAAAATTCAATTAAATTATCAAATTTCATACAAGAAAACAGTCCCCCTTTCCGAATTGGCACTTTATGCTCCGTCGGATGCACCGTCGATGGTTATCCGAATTCCCTCTTCGACGGAGCATTGAAGTGAACGGAGCAACGGAGGACCAGATGGTCACTTGACCTTCCGTTCGGTTGCGCACTGCTGCCATGTTGAAAAGAAAACAGCGGGATATTGCATGCCAAAATTTCTTCTTCACTTGAGAGTTTGGACAAATGTGTAGAATTGATCACGTGTTGCAAGTTTAAAATGAATGACCGTGCTGAAGTATTTGAATTTAAATATTTTCATAGTTTAAGATTTTCTTTTACATTATGTTATCGATATTGTACCATGTTTTGAGTGATATATCTTCATGATCATTGAAAAATTTCAACTTCGCACTGTGAAAATAATATTGTTGGTTAGATTTCCCCAATGGGATTCCATGTTAACATATGAGCAAGGGCGTCGGCAGGGAGGGGCAAGGGAGAAGCACTAGCCCCCCTTGATTTCATATTTTATACCAAATACTATTCTATTGTCATATATTTGATGTATGTTTTTGTGCTTTTCACTGCATGCATTCCATAAGAAGCTATTTGAGATTCTCCCGTTACATTTCCTCAGCCATAATTATTTCAATGTATGTAATCACAAATACGCCAATTTATGCCCACCACACAAACTATGTTAAAGCATCGAAAGCAAAAACACGAATGCTATTGTTGTACTATTATATAAGTGTTATTTCTTGTGAACGTACTCTGTTTTATGATGTTGAAACAGTTCCTCTAGAAAGTCAATGAAAAAGACGTCTCTCTCTCTCTTTCTCTCCCTCCCTCTCTCTGGCTTTCACACACACACTCATTTATATACAAAGTTTAAAAAGCTAGTGTAGGCCAATCGTAAGATACACATTCTTTATAAATAATTTTAATTTTTAGTTTTTAAAAATACCGAACAAATCAAGAATAACACTGATATTTTGAAAAGCGACTCATCTAACATTAACGAAATGAACTATTTCATTTTGAAGCTAATTTTTTATAGCAGAGATATTTGAAGGTCACTAACTTAAGCCGGCATAGCCCAGGATTTCAAATTTCTTATCAATAGCAAATATTTCCAAATTATGGATTACTTAATTTGTTAGATATTCTTAAGAATTATCCAACCCATTTTCTAAAATGTCATTCTTATTGTGATTTGTCCATTATTTTTTAAAAATTGAGCCTGATTACCAAGAGCTCTCAAAGCGAATCTGAATTTGAATTTTTTAAAGGTTTTCCATAATTTTGGCTGAAGCCGAATGGTTGATGCTGGGAAAATGCAGAACAGAAATTTTACCTAGCACGGCTTTCGTCGATAGGAATTCTATCACATAAATTATCTATTAATGTTTGTTAAACTGTGCTCTTTCTGCAATCTCCTAATTTGAATTTAGTTTTTTAAGGCCTTTAGGCAACTGTGGCTTAGGTCGTATGGATGATGATGAGATGAAGTGGTGGAATGAAGAAAGTGGGAGGAAACGGGAGTACTCTGAGAAAACCCACGCACATGGTGTTTGTCCACCACAAAGTCCACATGGCATGAGCAGGGATCGATCCGACGACCCCTAGCACCAGAGATGTAATCTCCGACATCCAACACAGAAGTTAATAAAAGTGCTATTACTAACCGTTTGAAATTTGCCTGAATTATTTAAAGTTTTCTTTGTCTGATAACGTTATGTCATCTCGCTTTTTGTGACTTCAAATTATGTAATAGTCATTGATCACACTACATTAATTTCTATTGTAATAAACAACGAGCTCTAACATGCCAGGCATTTGATGATCCTGATTATTCAAAAATACTGGATGTGTTAGTTTCCGGCGTTACTGAGAAGTTAATGTTAACAATTTTGTACTGTGTTTTGAGTTCAGATTCCATTAAGTTAATTTGAAAATTATGATGACTTATATTATTTTATGTTTGAGATTATTTTATATCGCTCAGCATATTTTATTTTATATTTTAGTAAGTAGTAATCACATTAGTAAGTTCTCCCCTAGAAAGTCGGAAGGAAAGATGTTTAACGGAAGTATCTGTGGCTGCCTGGGAATTTCCACCTTCCACAAATGGCGAATATGGTACACTGGAAAATTTGATTGTGTTAATTAAACACTTTCCGGTGTTCCGAGGAGACCACCATTTTTTTGTTAACATCGTTTGTTGTGTGATTTCGGTGATTCAACACTATGATGTTACTAATATTGTGTTGAATCAGCATTAAAAGCACATCCATTGTGTTGAATCGCCGAAATCAATAACATTTTGTTGTATTGACTTAACACAAACAAGTGATGGTCGCCGTGAGATATCAAAAAGTGTTAACACAGCCATATCTTGCTGTGTACTTCTTGCTTTGTCATTACAAACGATAGCGCTACTAAAAGGAGAAACCTCTAACTAACCAGAAAACTATGTTTAATAAAATTTTACACCCATAAATTAATTTTATCTTGTCTTAAGAAAATAGTAAACTGTAGTCTAATGAACTTTCTGTAATCGTTTGTAATAAATAAATAATTGAGTACAACTTGCTCCTCTTCATGATTCATCTGCAAATTTATCCCATATCTGTGACAGTGACACACACACACACACACGATATATATATATATAATGTTCCCCTGATTTTCCCCTTCTTGTGGACGCCCTTGCATATAAGTAGCCTACTTAAGAACTATTATAATTATTTGAAGTGTTTTTAGAACTTGTGTAACGTTGTCAAGGTTCACGACTTAGGTGGTTATTTATAGATCCTGGTATAACATTATTCAGTGATTCATAGTTCATGAGACGCACTTATCTTGCAAAAACTTCCAGAATAATCTTCGAATTGTGATCATCCTTCGAATAGCTATCAATCTTCGTCTGTCGTTATTTAATATATGCCGAATTCTTACAGGTATGAGAATTCTACGCCTACGTCTATCTTCATCCATGTTGCTTTTTGGCTTACTCACTTCGCATCAAACTATCTTGAATCGGCGTAGCCCAATACTCACTCGCATTACGCGCTGAGGGTTTTCAGCTGTTTCCAAAGTTGGGTGACATCTGTGGTTAACATTTTAAACACTTATTTAATTCGGATAAGTGTGCATAACGGAAGTGAACGGGACGTAGCACAACGGTGCGGAACGGAGGACCATTGAATTCGGAAAGGCGGAGGGTTACAATATTTCTAACGTTGCTAGGATCCTGTTCTGTTTCGAAACTTATTAAATAGGACAACATACTAATTTTAGAAACTAGAAACCTTAGATCACTTTTTGAGATATTAAGAAATTTCCCAGTGACACTTTTATTTTCAGTATAGTATGGTGCCTGATACTGCGCAATTTATTGTTGCCCTTCCTTTTTACGTAAGAAAGGTTATGGAATGCATAGCAAAGCGACGACCCAACAGAGGTATCTTAAGTGCTCTGACAGAACCTTCCGTAAGTGACAGTAGAGTTCGGGAATCAAACCAAGCTCAAATAATAGTGCATCACAGAAGTCCTAAGTGTACAAAATCAGAGCCCTGAATTCCAGATCGTTCTGGGGATATGAGGTCAAAACGGCGCCTTATCGTACTTAATGATTCAGCCGTTAGAAAGGTCATAACTCGGAAAGTATCTAACATTGGATTTTCAAACAAAAAGTGAGGTACGAAAAGTGTATATACGTACCAAACTGATTTATAATACAGAGGTAATCAATGGTGTCCTCGAAATATTTATGCAGGGCGTCAACTTTAAAAGATTGACTAGAAAGTGGGTTTTGTTTTCTCGTAATTTGAATCCTCACAAAAAACGGAGAAGTGTTAGAGGAAACGTTGAAGTATCAGTTGATGATGACACATAATAAATTAGAATTGCTTCTGCGACGATCATGTGAAAGTAAATTGATATTAGGAGTTATATAATAAACTTGGCGTCCTTTATATTATAAAATTAAGGTATTTTATTTTATTTCGGAGTTCAAATTATTTTCCACATTCGCTCTGAAAACGCATACAAATATGATATACCTATGCATATTATTTCATTTACGAAATGCCTTGCGTAGGAATTGGAAAATTGAGAGTAAAATTAATCGCTACCCAAGCAAAAAATTGAAATACACTCTCTTTGTTGCTGGTAGTCTTTTAGTCGCTTGCTACCTTAATAGAAGATCATATTTTGTAGTCACTAGACAGAGCTACTTGACAGCCAAGAGAGTGTCAATATTCGATTTCTCACTAATCAAGAGATATTTTTTTCTGCATATTTTCCAAATAATTATTTTATTGAATATTTTTTATGTATTTTAAATTGTATACAGCAACATGCCAAGACTGGAACTATTAACTCTAGTAGAATGTTCCAGCTTACATATCATGCATTCAAAGTTAGCTGTTATCACACATGTTGACGTAGTTAAGTATTAAATCAATCTGAAGTACTAATTTGTGCATTTGTTTGTCTACGAAGAGTAGCCACAGATAGATCATGTACCACTTACGAATAGCTTTTTATTTTTTTAAATAATGAACAACATTAATTTTGCAAAGGCCAATTGGTAAAATCCATATATATCTATCTGGACTTGATGGGACCGGACCCGTTGCTGATAAATGAAACTTCCAGATAAACCAAATTTATGACTTTTTATGATATAAAAGCCTGTAAATACAGAAATAGAGCAACAGTGCACATTTACACTACAGATAATTAATTAGATGCGCTAGCTTTATACGATGTATTACAGATGTTTGTACTCCTATCAAAATTAATATACACTGTATATCCTAATACCATCATATTTGTGTTTAATATTGTGGTTTTCTAGAAGTACATAAATAAACAAGAAAAGGGGCACAAGTATCTTTAAAATAAGTTGTACCGAATGGAAAACAAAATAAAACTGAAAAATATTGTTCCTGTTAGAAGAAACTCTCACTATTAAATTTGTTAATATTTTATTTTATCAGCTTCTTCGATATGGAAATTTAATTTCCTATAAACATACAGTGTAACTATAAAGAACTATGGAAGAGACTGGTGATAATCACCCCATATTACGTAGAAGAATATGAAACAATGACTTCCACATTTCTAGAATGAATTTGACAAACAAATCTGGCGGCCAAGAGGTTTGTTTGACCACTAAAGAACAAAGAAAATCCCTATCTCTGTGCCGTATACTTGGTTCTAAAGAAACACCATTTGTTTCAGTAGAATAATTTATTTGGTACATGTTTATCACCTTGTTTGTAATATCACGCATGAATTAATAGGCAAACAGAGATTCGCCTATTGTTTAAACAGTAAATTTAATTATGCCACCAAAACTACACGACACGTAACCTTTAACAGATCAATAGCAAGATGGAGCATAATGTTTGGTTCAAGTGATCTCCTGCAGATCCTTGAAATATTACTGCACGCACTGACAGTTAATTTAATCCTATCTGATAATGGAACACTGCTTCTGGTTGATTTAACGTGTAGTCATCCGAAGAAGATTGTTCATTTTGCGTGGTTGGGTCCATAGTTTCTGGCAATATGTCTGCAAGCGTTCTTAGGTATAGAAAATTTTTAAAAACCTTAGTTTGACTGTAATGTATAGAATCTATCACATAACACAAAGAAAATATTATTTTACATTAACTATGTCTCAACGTTAATACTGAACATTAGTTGTATGTTCATAACTTGGATATTATTTCAAATATGTTAAAAAGAAACCAACTGGGCGGCGTGGCAGCTCCTAAAAAGGTTCTGGCTTGTCAGACGGATGAATTACATTTAAATGAAGAATTGTGGGATCAGTGGAACGTCACTTCCTAGCTCTATGTCTGACTTTTGTGACCTCAGTCCATTACTTCGTTATTCAAGTTGCTCCCCAATTATGTTAATGATACTGACAAGGGAGTTCGGGGAAGTAGTACGCGGGGATCTGCATGTGTTATATATCGTTGGAAAGGTCACACCGAGTACACGCTACATGTGAAATATCTCGCTTGAATGGGACATGCAGGGGGCGTGGCGACCATTTGAAGATCCGAACTATGCACGCCCCTAAACACCAGAAAACGTGGACAAAATAGGAAGCTGTGTTTCAATGTGTATGAGACTTGGTATATATAGATTTAAAAGGTGGCTCAGTACGTATCTAATATCACATTTGTAAAATTCAAAATGGCAGATCCAACATGGCGGACACAAATTACAAAAATAACAAGCTATGGATCTGAAATTCGGTATGTAGAGATATTCGACGTCGCTAATTATGAAGCTGATACCAAATTGTAAAATTCAAAATGGTGGATCAATTGGTACCCAATTACTAGAACCTTGTCATTCGATGCTCACAATCCGGCAAGTTAAACAAGAAACTGGAGGGCAATTTTTTCCGTAATGTCCTCAAACCTAACGTAGAGAAGTTTCCAACAAAGAAGGTCGTTGTGATTGACGATGCCTGGAATGCTCAAAAGTCAGCGGCATTCTACCAAGATAACAGTGTTGCGATTACATTAAAAATCCTTCCATCAGGTTCCAGTCCTTTCATGCAACCACTGGATATGTTTTGCTTCCATCAGTGGAAAGATTTTTATGAAACAGTTAACTGAACATGCCTTCATTACAGGAAACGAAGTACTGCTGCATAGGAGTGTCAATGTCCCCGACTTAACTTGTGAGTCAACACCGAAATTTAAGCCCGTAGCAGGAATCGCACGCGGGTCCACTCGCAAAGCGAGCGCATTACTGACTATACCAAATAAGAGGTTCTATTATTTCAAATATTTTCATTTAAGTTAGATCTAAAGTAATATACTAGGCAGCGTAGATAATGGATTAATATATACTGCTCCAGACTTCAATGATACTTGCAATTAGAGACAGAATTCACTTCTTAGTACAAACCACAATGAAAATACTTGTATTATCAGTTCAAGACAGTAAAAATGTAACATTCAATCATTAAAATCAGCTATGTAGAAGCAATAGTTTCTTCGTGCTCTCACTATACTACTATTGACATCTGATTATATTTCAATGGCTGTACTAGCGTAATTTTGATAGGTATATTTTTTTAGAAAGATGGGTTAAAGGTGGACCTCCGTTGTTAATACATCACAGGATAAACCTGCGCGCACAAGGTCGTTTTTGTGAGATTTTTGTTCGTGAAACTGTGGCAGTGTATGAGACCTTAAAAAATCCTGACTTTAGTGCTATAATGCTGTGACAATATACGAGAAGCGTCCAGAAAGTAAGGTTCCTTGCAGCCGTCTGCAGAAAGAAAACGCAATTTCGGCCAAAGATTTATTCGAACAGAAACAGCCGTTCTTCAACATATTCCCCACTGGAACTGAGACATTTGTAAAACCGTGGGATTATCCCTGTGTCGTAGAAGTCTGCTACCTGTGATCGGAACCAGTGTAACAAGTTTGTGACAGAAAGGAGCGGCAAATCTGCGGTAAATGACTGCTGAACTGACGGTTCTCTACAATATGCTGTTGCATCTGTTCCACAAGGTCGTCCGTAACGACGGATGGCCGCCCACTGCGCTCTTCATCATGCACAATTTGCCGACCTTCTGAAGATTGCCTGCACCAGCGACGCACCATCTGCTTGCTCATGATGTCTGACTCATACACGCGACTTAGCTGACGATGAATTTTGATCGGCACTATGGTGTGTGCGTTCATAAACTTTATCACAAACCGAACCTCGCATAGAATAAGAGACGCCATCCTCAGCCGCAGCAATGGTGCTACTGTGAGCAGTCGGGAAATTTCACCTGGCACATTCGATTGCCAGATCAGGAATCTCTCACGTACGTGCACGAGCCTCTCATAACTCATGGCCGACTATCTGTTGGTCGTGATGGAACTTTACTTTACTGACGGCCTTTGTAGTTAGATAAAAGGGAAAGTCACTAAAATCTCGCAGTCTCATCATTATCACCATTGGCCTTCAGTGCTCTCCATTCCCCTAATATTGCGTTTTTTTCTATCTTAGCTCAACAATTTAAATTGATTTATGACCCTTACATATCTGCGGCTCAGACGGACTTCCACTATATGACGTTTCTTCCTGAATTGTGGTAGAGATCACCTCTTGTTTTCTGCATCTTCTTTTCTATCAACTATTTCTTCAGTGGCATTTTTAGTAAACAATTTATTTTATTCTTCTTTATTGTCTTGATTATTCTTTGTCTATCGCCTCCCTACAGCACTTCCTCATTACAGATTTCATAAGTTCAACTGATTTTTCCAGTTATTTTGTCAACATTTTGAAGGTTTTCATTACTCTAACGTTGAATTGTTGTTTGCGCCCCACAAATTGGATTAAAAAGAGATTTTTTAATATCAAAATAATTGAAGAATTGAAGTAAATATATATGATATGACAGTTGGTGAAAATCAAGCTTTTAGAAGAAGCCTTGTATCATAAATAACAACCAAAGACTTCAGATGTGAACACCCTATTAGATGTTCATACAACAGCTGGACGCATTGTTCTATAAGGAAATATTAAAAAAAAACTTTCCCTACTAAATTGTAAAATGGGACGTGTACATGATTAACTATTTCAAGTCTACACTTAATTACTTTATAGTTTGGGTTAAGGTTATATATAACACAGCACAATTTTCGTATTTTATACCATTTTTCATAAATCTAATATCTTCAACTCTCGAAATAATTACATTTCTATTCTTTATATTTAGTGCTAAAACTGTTTATTATAAGAAAGTTTAACGAACTGAATAATTAACTATATTCAATTATGACCATTATTATTCCATTAAAAGTAACTAAAAATTCTTCCGTCGCTTTAAATACAAGAAACAATGTTAATATTAATTGTGTTCCGTACTGCTCCATTATAATCATTCTGATCCCTGAGGAACCGGAATCACCATCTAGTTCTAATGATTTGATTATTTTTTAAATCAATTCGCTGGAACTGTATGGTAAAAATTAAATTTTAATAATTTAGCATTTGGAACTAGACTTCCTTCTTATTTAGAATACTAGTAGTCAACCCACACGATCAAGTGATTATCATAGTGGGCTTTGGACCGACGTTAGGGAAGAATAAAGATTCAAATTCTGCTGTTGACCATAATAACTGATATATTTCAGGGGTTCACTCAGTTTCACAACACGAATGCAGGTATTGTAACTATTCAAATAGTCTGGCCACTACTTTCCACTGACCTACTCCTGAAACATTACTCGCCGAAGTACTTTGCCAATCACACATGTGACCAGCTAACAACAAAACTGCTTCTCTGGGCATTAATCTGAAGAACTGAATAACACGTACTCATTTCCTTTTATTAAGATTCACTTCTGTAGATTCTGTTTCACCTTTAAATTGCCTTAAACCTGCTTTGACTTTACTAATTATGTAGCAACTACAAAGAAATGAAGTTCATTAGCTTTCGTAATTGATTTTATGGTATTTAATGTTATCAAAATAGAACTTAAAAAGAGTCAAGAACATCTACTCCTTTAAAGGCGATATAATTGCTCTTCTCCATAAGGCTGCTGGATGATTTCAGTAGAAACAGTGAGAGAAAGACTATACAGAAAACAGTAATTTGTAAAATTAGTAACTGAATTTCAAATTCCCAACAGAAATAACTCACATGTTAAGCTCTTTCACTTTAAAAGCAATAATGAAATCTGAAATTTCCGTTTGATTCCACTTGTGTAAGCATTTGCATGTTGAGTCTGTTCACTAGTTGCTATGTGAACAATCAAATTGTTAGCTTTGGAATAGTTCGTGCATCAAACTCAGGCGTGAAAAATTTCATGCTTGTAAAGAATGATATTTGTTTAGTTTCTAATTGCCTTTGATCGTTCAAAACTGCATACAATGTAACCATTAATTGCTGTGTGATTTGCTCTATTCTGTTTACTTTCTGATGATAAATACTACTTTTAAAAGTTAACATTAAATTTATCAGCGAAATATAGTACTATGTCCAGCATAATGTAGTTGAGATTTCTCTGGGCAATTTATTTATTTGTCCTGTGCCTTTTTGCTGCTTTGGGCTTATGCATCCTTTCTATCATGCTTATGAGGCTGAGATGGTAGAGGTTCCCTTCCCAGCCTCGACACAGATGACACGTGTCAATATGCCACTCTGATAAAAAGAAATACGAATTAGTCCTTACCAAAAATTTTAGAACATTCTGAATACAGCTAATCTATTTTATGATGTACCTAAAGCCGCTCTTGTCAATTACTCGCACAAAATACTTCAATTCCTTTGCGATGAACTCTATAGTGAATAGTTTTGGCGTATTTATTGCTTCAGTATGTCCATTAGGAGCTTATACGGATTAATGTACCATGATTTTGAGGACCATTGAAGATGTTGGTATCCACTACTATCTTCTCAGGCCATTCCCTTCCTTGTAGTTCAACTCTTACCAATCTGTCCTCGTTACTCTCTGATGCTACCCAATAGTGCCCTGTCCAATAGCACACAACTTGAGGTCATTTATCTAGATCTAACTAAGGCTTTCGATCTTTCGATAGAACTGATTGTAATCTTCTTCATAAGATAAGATAAAATGAATTGTATGGGTGGTAACAGCATAATCTCCTTCATAATTTAACTCACCGATTTAATATTCATGGTAACTTCCTTTCATTATTGCGATACTATCTCACTGGCCACGAATAATTTGTTGTTCTTCCTGGATCTACTTCTAATTTTGTTCCCGTTCTCTCTGGTGTACCTCAAGGTAGCGTTTTGGGCCCTCTCCGTTTCCTTCTAAATATATGGACGATCTCCCATTTTATTTCTCGTCATTTAAAACTAAAATTCTTCTTTTTGCTGCTGACTGTAAATTATTTCTTAAAATCAGTTCATTATAGGATGTTGCAGATCTTCAAAATTCCATCTCTGACCTCTTGGACTGGTGTAATGAGTGGAACTTGAAAATATATCCCTCAAAATCTATTTTTCTTACTATTTCTTTAGAAACATAAGAATCAAATCGCATCTGCCTATTTCTAATCTATATCCTATCTCGCATCTGAAGACAATCCTATCTCTAAAGCCTCTTCTTAAAAGGACCTTGGAGTGGTATTTGACAAGAAACTTTTGTTTGCTGATCACGTTAGAGTTCTATGCGCTTACTTGGTTTTCTCTGTAGATTTAGAGAAATTAAGGACCTTCATTAATTGAGTATGTTCTACAAAACCTTCATTTCCCCTAAAGTTGAATATTGCTCCCCTATTTGGAACACGACTAGTATTTTTAATCTATCTCATAGATAGATAGATATACTATTTTATTGTTATCAGGCCTGAGTACAGACAATATACAACGTATTGATTCAGTACGCGAAATACCAATCTTATTATGCACACAGGTCTTGAACTTATTTATACAATTTTAGTGAATTAACAGGTATGTAAGATAGCCTCAAAACAGAAGACTATTTTGTAATGTTTTCCGAATTTAACAGCAAATATTTCATTTAATTTGCTTACCCAACATTTTAGTTGTATATACACCGTGTATATATATATTCTTTGTTGTGTATATTCTTTGTTTATAATCAAATTCATTTAAATTCATATTCATAAGACAAAATTGTAACTAATTTATCGAAAACTTATATTGGCACGTGATCTAAATGAAATTAGATAATTTTCAGGATGAAAGAACATATATTAATCGAATCAATTATTTGTACAACATGTCTAGTGCTTCATAATATCCAAATAACGTTACTGGGTTTGATTGCATTCAATGTTTTTTACAAGATAATTTTAAACTAAGATTTATTTCACAGTCAAATTACAGTGAGGCGAAACTTAAGGAAGAACGAGCAAGAACATGTGAATATGAACTCCATTTTTTATAATTTTATTGCTTCAGGAACACTCGCTAGGTAACAGATCCCGATTTTGATGGAAATTCGTATGTAGGTAGGTGCAGTGCCTAGCTCTACAAATAACAACAAGAGGACAAGAGAAAGATATAATGTAGAGAGGAAGTAAATCAAATACAGAGTAAGGAAAACACCTTTTCATTTACAAACCGTTAAATATATTGGAAGCAAATGGCTAATAATTGATACTGAAGAGGAGGGGGATACATGCTGGAGGATATGACATCAATGACCGCCATCTTGACCATGTTTCAGAAATTTTAAATTGCAAGTGATTAATGCGATATATCAGTCTGTTCTGCAATGTTCCAAGAAACAGAATGACGAAGTTAGTTTTGGCATAACTCTAATCCTGTACGACAAAATAACAAGTGGAATTGACCTGAAGAATGTCACTTTCACCCAGTATTACGCGTTCTTGAAATTGAGAGTTCATCTTCCGTTAGTGTATTTACAACTTTATAGTATTCTTAATGATGCGGCCATGACCATCATATTTCCCAACATAGCGGTACCTCTTTTGTAGCCATTTGTTTGTTTTTAATGCATCAACTTTTTCAACCGATTTATTTTTGTTTTCCATTAGTCGACTCATACCTTCTCCAGGTCAATTTCACGTTTCATTTTGTCGTACAGGATTGGAGTTATGCCATATCTAACTTCACAATTTAGTTTCTTGACGTATTGATTAATGTATCAAGAGACCCACTTACTATTTGAAAATTTTGAAGTAGATTCAAGATGGACGCTTTCAAGATGGTAGTCATTGATGTCATGCCCTCCAGTATATATCACCCCCTCTCCAGTATCCATTAATAACCGTTTGCCTTCAATATATGTACACTTTATAAAAGGAAAGGTCCTTTCTTTACTCTGTATTCGATTTGCTTCCTCTCTACATTCAATCTTTCTCTTTTTTTTGTATTTTGTCGTTATTTGTTGACCATAGAAGCTATAATTTTGACTGTGAATATTTACCTAGGCACTGCATCTACATACGAATTTTCATGAAAATCAAGCTCTGTCACCTGGTGAGTGTTCCTTTTAAGATAATATTAATTAGTAAAAATCTTTGAATCAAAGTATAATGGGAAATAAAGCAGGACCTTTGGTGATAAGAGAAATTAATATTCTAAATTTCTAAGTAAGTTACGAGTAAATGTAAATAATGCAATTTTCTGATGCGTAGCGTACATTCTAGAATAAATTTCTAGTTCTGCCATTTTTCACTAAGTATAATGTTTATTGCGTAATTATAGCTAATGGTATACGACAAAAACAGAATAGGTTTTTGCACTCAATTAAGCAGAAGGAATAACAGTATTTCATTGCACTGACTGCCTTCAGCAATCTCATCTGCTATTACTCATATTGAATTGACTTTTGCATTTAAGCATCTTTGGCTCAGACCGGGCTAGTACTTATATGGCGAAGAACAAATTTTAATGACTAGTTTTGTTAGTTAAAGATTTACGTAATTTCAAGTGTCTACTTTAAAATTAAAAAAAATCCCTTAGAAATTTTTCTACTATCAAGGAATTTGTAGGATCAAAATCAGTAACTAAATACAATGCTCCTTTCTCTTTTCAATTTACAAACATTGGCATAAAATAAAATACATGTGTGTGTGGTTTCTCTTAGCGTGGATAGGTAAATATGCTGTTCTAACGCACCAGTAACACTTGTTTTAAGCCATTACTTAGAGGTACAATTGTGAATTTTTTTCTTGATAATTCAATTTTCTCTACGCTACAAACTTCTCTATCCCGCTCTCTCTATCGCTTAAACTCCCTCCTCAGATTCGATCAGTAAACCAACCGCTTATATTTGTACAGCACTAAGTTTTCTCCAACCAAACTCCTGGGATTTCCAATTCTAAAGCACAGAAGTCACACAAATTTTCTTTTCTTGCTTCATTCTTCTCCCAGCGTTTCCCAGAAGGAACAGCGGACGAGAGGCTTAAAAAGAAACGGATAAAGTTTCCACTCCTTTGAGAAACAAAATTGGTAGAGCAACAAGAGAATCAATTTTCTGGAGAGTAGGAGAAAGGATATGTATAAGTTCTCCTGTTTTGAGGACATTGCTATTGCTTTAAGCGACTTTCATAATGAATTATACAAACCAATCGCAGTTATTCTAGGAATCTAAAACCGTACTTTTGCATCATTGAGAATTGTCCGAGAAATGGCATTAGCTATGGCATTTGTGTGATTACTTGTCATTGTTATTATGATATCTTTGAAGACGAATGAACATGAGTTTCCTTATGCAAAATTGTCTTCAATTGAATTCATTGTTTTTAGGTATATTTAGCTCAGTCCATGCTAGAAAAGAATACTTGGAAATAATATCATCAAGAGCCTGAAGATACCATCCTGATTTAACTGAGGAGAAATCCTGAAGAAAGTTCAGTCAGGATCGATTCCAAAGCCTTGGGACGAGAACCAAGTCTCTACCAACTGAAATACGGTCGCTCGGTCTCATCTTTTCAAGGAAGTAGTGTTGAACATATCTCATAATTTATTTGTGATACTATACTCTATGAACACACTGTAAACGCAGTAGAAGAAATGAAGTTTTCTCTAAATTTTTATTTAGGGAGTAGGCGAAAATCCCTTAAAACTCGAAGATACTCTTTGAATTTTGTTGTTCATTTTTATTTTAAATTTTTCGCTAATAGGAGCTTTTGGTAAATATATAAAGTTAGACATACGCAATGGATGTTAATGAATGTGTCGAATATCTGATTACTTGTTGCACTTGATAGAAAAGCAAGAAATTGATATATGTTATGTTATAGTTGCTGATCACCAAACTGAATGGGAGGAAAGCTATTAAAAGTTGATGGAAAAGAGCAACACTGTACGATATAAATATACAAAATAAAGGTAGAAATGTTACAATGCGTAATTGTAGACTAGTCATACCATACCAGTCATCACAGAGCAACAGAGAATGTAATGTCACCTCGCATCCTACGAGATACCTATATTCTTGCGTGAGACTCCCGCCCCCTCCAAGAGTTTATATAAAATCATCCTTTTAAATTAGTAATGTTAAATGTATCTATGAAATTATCTGCCGAAGCTTTTGACATATGTAAATCCATAGTTTACCTAAATTTGTTTTATGGAATATTATTTCGTGTAAATACTTTTGGAACAGACTGTAACCACCAGAGACATTATAAATAATTAGAAGTATATACTCAAAGACTTTTAAAATATATAGAAACTCAATTACCAAATTATGCAAAACCTCTATGAGATGGGAGGTAGTCTAATTTTATTGTAACTTCTATGTCATGTATCTTTATAAACAGCGCAAGCTGTATGTAATGTCAGTTCTGCTAGAACTCCTGAAGTGGACGGAGCTGTAAATAAAGGTTCTAAAGATAACCTTATTTGCTTTTTTTATTTATGAGTCTTGTTTTCCCATTTGCATACATTGTTCTTTATATACATCCCTTGGTCTCTTGTAGTAGGAGGCGGACCACATATCCATATACACTGTAGAGTCTATTTCATATAAGTCCCCCCGGGTTGGTCAGTCAATAGTAATCTCATCTTCCCTTTCAGGTTTAAAATCATACACCCATAGCCGGAGAGAAATAATACGTATACCTCACACATGTATTGAATATTCTTTCATATAGAGCCATTTGGGGTACTCGGGGACGTTTCAAGGAAAAGTCATAAGAATTGAAATCTGGAGCCAGCTTGAAATCCGCCATTTTGAATTCGATTTAATTTTGTAAATACAAAGACTTGCAATGCATCAATCTGAGCTACCATATTCCAAGATAGCTAATACATGATATCATTTTGACGTTAAATTTATTGATATGGCAGTTGCCTGTTACATATTTTTATTTACTATCGTAGTATCAACGAAGCTATTACATACATTTCCCTCATTTACACAAAATTTTCAACTTCATTACAAAGATTATGCGTATTATCTATAAGCAAAATGTTATCATACAAAGTATAAATACATTGACATAGTTAAATACTTAGCGTTGTGAATTAATCCCCTATAAATTCAACGTCATTTTAGCATTTATTAGCGTGTAAATGCGTTACTTGTATTTTCCTTGATCAACAAACTTACAGGGATGATAGTACATAGAAAAATGTAAAATGCCTTAGTTACTTGAGTGAAAATTTCGCAGTTTTAGAGTCACAGCCTGCCAAAAGCGTGAGAAAATGAACTTTAGTGTTTCCTATTTCTAATACCCTTAACAGTAGATCTGATGTGACATGATCCGGTACCGTCAAACACTTCAAATCTTCTCTTTCCAAAAATGTATATTCCAAAATTGTGTAATGAGAGTGAAATGGATTCCTCAAAAGAAGTAAAGGACGAAGTATACACGAATGGGGAGAATTTCCAACAGATGACTCTAATTTATTTCAGCCAAATCAACATCTCAAACAGATCCCTTTTACTAAACGATTGTTCGAAAAGAATGTGTTGTTAAATGATAAGCAGGAGTACGCATTCATACATTTAACCAGTGATCCTAACATGGCCACTTTGTGGCTGATTTAACCACCAGAAAAATCATATTTTTCTAATGTTGATATAAGTTCTGGACACTTTCTACATCCGATCTAGCCATAAAACTGACAACGTTTTCTATTGAAACTATACCTTTTTAACTACTTTTAGAATTTGACCTGGCTAATTTTAATAGTTTACGGTCGACAACACTACATTCAACGAACGTTTAGTATGTTTATCATCAGTGTGAGAGGGTGTCCTTTTCTGATTGAATGATGGCGCTTCTAGGTAATAAAACAGCTAAAAAACAACCTGTATATTCAGATGTGTTTTAAAGGCTCTTGTTGAACAGTCTAACCTAGACTGATGTAATGCATGACTTACTTTATACTTACAAAATTCACACCAGTTAAAAATAGGTATAGGGTTATTTAAAAATGACGCCGGTGACGGACGGTCAGTGGGGGACTATGAAGTCCCTTTTGTCATAACTTAGCTATCAAGGGACCTGAAAATATATCCCTTTGTGCATATTAAATGTTTGTAGCAAGATATTGGATATAAATCATTAATGAGAAAAGTTACTAGGTTCGCGGATGTAAACATTCAGAATGTTGTCTAATCTTAAAAGAAAAGTGAACAAGAATGATCATTGTTACTTTAAGGACCGATTGCAAAGACCTATACTACACCATGGTTTAGATTAAGCTGGTTCATTTGATAATTTATGTTTAAGCCTAAACCTAACTTAGACTAAACATCATCTTTACAATCAGCCCTAACTTAGTATTCTTTATTCCATGACTGTAATGAATAGTTTTTAGACTAAATACTGGAACAGTTTGACATCGGTAATGCATGAAATCCAAATATATGAAACCCGTATGTTGTATATTTAGTTCAAATGTCATCTCCTATTAAGAGTCTTTGATGAGGAGGTTACCTGTACTTATCACAATGAATGATATGTTGTTGCGTGCTTTCTGTATAAATCTGTTTTCTACCAGAAAAGTTAGTGCAAATTTAGTAATCACTATATTTTGCATTTATGGAGTCTCAAGTACGAAAACTCTAAATTTGTATTTTTCATGGCGTTACCATTTGCCGTGATTATCGTGTAATTCGTTAAAATGACAAGTTGGAGTACTGATGTAACTCGTCTGTCGCACATTTATCAGTGCACTGCATATAAAATCATATGTAAACTATTATCGAATATATTATTCATTTTATATGGTCTTACAATTACATAACGTATATTCGTATATTATGTTGGTAATTCATGTACATCTGGAAACTAAAGTTTCCGGTACTCACTTTTAATTACCAAAGATAAATTCTATTGGATTACCTGTTAACGTTAACCTAAAAATTCGGAATAGTATTTATGCAGCGCTCTCCATCCCACGGTGAAATTTCTTTCCTAAACAGTGTTTGTAGTTTCGTTAATATATAAACTCCATGTCTGCGGAAATGTAGGGAAGGATCGCTATATGTTAGTTACTGTAACAGCAGAAGACTATGAGCTTCCAAAATGTCCTGAGTCTTAACTCGTGGCACTGGCAACACCGAGTCTCATAATCTTTATGTAACAGTCTTGTTCGACTACTATCCTCCGTACCGCAGTGGGCAAGCAAGACACACTGGGGACAAGGAGAGATGATGGTGCTGTCAAGGTAAGAGACCACGTTCTCTGAGTTCCGTTCCTCCCGAAGAGAAACAGTCGCCCAGGGAGGTTATCCCTCAAGGAAGGGACCAATATATATGAGCTACTGGTTCCGAGCCTCCGAAGAGAATCGGTCGCCCGCGGCTCACAAATTATGGAAAGGTAGAATGAGCTACTGGTTCCAGACCTCCGGAGAGATATGGTCGCCCGCGGCCCACAGATTGTGGAAAGGTTGTATGAGCTACTGGATCCAGACCTCCGAAGAGATATGGTCGCCCGCGGCCCACCAGTTATAGGACGTTCAGGAGTGTAGGTTCCGTGCCTCTGGGTGAATCGCCTACAGCCAATTTGCAGGAAAAAAGGGGAGAACAAGGGAACAATGCCGGCACTATAATTCAACGCTGCAAGTCCCACTCATACAAGAAGCAGTCGCTTGCCCGATCATACGAAGTAGAAGAAAGTTCAATAAAAATCACGTGGCCTATATAGATGCTAGCTTTATTGCAGTAAAAGCAAAAACCATACTTTGTATCGTTCTAACGGCCAGGTGCCTGTCGTTTGGTTTATACAGAAGCCTACAATCCTACATTGAACTTTGATGGCTACTGATTTTATCCTTCAAATATTAATACAAACAAATTTTGGTTATTAACGAATAATTCACAACATTATTCTTCCTAGATATATAGTTAATTTACATTAAAAGTTTATTTTAAAAATATAAGAAAAGTGGCAAAAAGGATTACTGAAATTGTCATATCACTTGGACTACTTATTAAACATACAGTACATATAGTAAATGCAATGATGTAACCGGGCTACTCATTCAGCACTGTTATATTACGTTGCATCAACCAGCTAACCTTTTAAAAGAAATTACGATAGATGATCATTACCTTTGTTCGATGATCAATGAATCCTCTGGTGTTAGCAGTAAAGTTGTTTCTCATGTAGATTAAAAATATACTTCATCCCTGTACAATTCAGTCGTTGGTTGAGCACATGAGCTATACTATTGTTTGAAATGATGATGTACATTTTACTTGTACAATGATTTCATTATGCATTATTTTGTTTGATTTGAATCATCCTTTACTTTCCCTGTGGGTGATAAGAACAGCGTACTTCCATTATTGTTAATCACCACTTAAAATGTTATTTTTATAGTATTTCTCTCTTTTTTGGTTCGGATTGATCCATGGTTAATATTTTTTATTTCCTTTTTCTTTTACAGGAGTTAGTGTCGAGCAATCCGAACCAACGTAACTGGCGCGGAATCATTATCGCTCTCCTGGTCATCCTTCTGGTTCTTTCTCTCATCGTGACGTCAGTAGTTCTTCTCACACCTCCCGACGAGGGACCGCGGGTCAAGGGAAGAGTGTTTGAATTACAAGACGTCCTAGGCTCAGGGCTTTTCCCGCTCCGATTCAACGGGAGCTGGGTCTCGGGTAAGTGGTCTCAAGAAATCTATATTTAGGGCATATATAGGTTTTATTTTTCTCTTCATTTTCTTTTTCTTTTTTCTTTTTTTTTTGTGGAAGAGATACGATGCCACATATTTCATTTCATTTCTAACCTTCAAGGAGAAGAAAATATGCTTTCTTCTCCCGTTCCTTGTATCGGAGTTTGAGTATATACTTCGTTTAAACTAGTACTTCTGCAATTATAAAAGTAAGTGTTTCTTATTCTAAATAATATTATAAAAATTGTTTATTTATTTTTAAGTCTATAAAAATGTGGCGGTATGTCCAACAACTTCCACGAGACGTCGTTCCCTATAATTGAACATTACCCCTTTTTCATTATAGACTGTTATAAAAAAATATTACTGTATTTCCGACGTTACTTATAGTCTTGTGATTACAATTTCCAACTGGATAATATATTAATATATAAGATTGCAGCTCTTCTATTCAAGATTTTTTTTTAATTTTCAATTTTATTTAGAGATTTTTGGCATTTTTTTTTTGATTAGGCCAGGATGAGCGATGGGGGAGATATCGGCGAGGACCTGGCTTAATGTACCATACCAGCATTCTTCTGTGAAACTGAGGAGAAACCTCAGGATAGTCGACCTCAGGGTTTGTACTCACCTACCTTCCCGTTGTCAAATAAAGATATTCCGTCATGAAGGAGAATATTCCATTCATCTACACTTGTATAAATTCGAATTACAATTGACAGGAGTGTTGTAAAACGATATAAAACGCAATTAAAATAGTAAATCCTTCTTTTTGTCCACCTTCATTAAGTTATAAGAAATATATTACCAAAACACAAATCACTTTCGCTTATTTTTCCTAATAATATAGCTGCTTCGTAGTCTTGATACATCAAAATATTCTTGGTACTTTAAATTCACCTCGATACTTACAAACTTGTAAAGATGCTTGTGATAGAGTGGACTATTGAAAATTAAAATATTTCACTTCTCTATATCTCCTGAACTCTTTTATTAATTGAACAACTGCGTCTTTGTTGATAATCAATTTGTCCCAAATAATGGTTTCACATTTTGTAAAAATGAAACAAACAATGGATGGATTGTTAAATATAACCCCTCTGAGCCTCGTTATTATATTGTTTAAAAAACATTTCCTTTCATGTTGGAATTTATTCTAAATACCTTTCTTTGTTTTAAATAATAATAATACTTTAGTCTAAAATGTAAAATCTTGAGTCGTGAAACTTCTTTATTTTAAATCTTAGCATTAATAACAGCAAATATTATAGAATTATTGAGAAACTCTGATAACTGACCTGTGTCTCTTGACTCCGACGTATTTTCTGGTCACATTCTTGATTCAGATAGAAGCATAGCCCCTACGTTATGCCACTCCTCCTCTGTCTTTTCCCACCTTCGTGGGTTCGACGTTTCTGATGAGTCTTCTACACAGTGCCCTATCCTGAACTTCTACCTCTGACAGACCTTTCTCCCCGAGATCTTTCTTATCCCTATCCATCCATTTCCTCCTTGGTCTCCCTTTACCTCTCTTGCCCTCCACGTCTCTTGAACTCTTCTGAATACATAGTCATTTGTTCTTTCCCTTACATGTCCATATGGCTGTAACGTTCTTTCTTGTATCTTCTTAGATATCCTTACACCTTGGTTGTTTCTCTTACTCTCACATTTATCACTCTGTCTCTTCTTGTTATCCCACACATCCAGCATAGCATTCTCATTTCGGTAACATTTTCTTGTGGTTTCTTATTGGCCATGTTTTCGCTCCGTACATCAATATTGTTCTAACGACTGTTTCGTAAATCAACATTATGCCACTACTGAAGTCATATGTAGAGTGGTATGAACTTATTCCAAGAGAGAGAAGATATGTAATATAAGAAACTGTTAATCCAATTAATACTTATTAATAAACGAATGTAACCCCTTTTTTTAGTTGTTTATATCGTTGTGTCAAATAACTTATTACATGGCAAAAGTATGATTGTGTAAATGTAAGTGAAGTAAAGTTTGATTAATTATTTTTCACATGAAGCATCTTAGAAGAGCCACTTAAGACATTCTCAGTGTCCCTTTAAGAAATCAATAAAGTTACATTGTTCAATGATACTCAAACATTGTGAAAGCGATATAGATATAAGTACATACTTTACATGCTATGTTTGCACTTTTCCAAGATCCAAATAAATAATGCATTCTGCATAAATAGGGCTTTTCCTTTTGGCTTGTATAGAGGTCATATTTCTTTATGTAAATGGAACAGCAACTAGGAAAAAAGTACAAGATGACCACCATCAACACATGAATGGTAGGTCACTTATTGAAAACTTACTCCGTTTCCCTTTTCTGAACGGAACATCTGCTAGTGACATCTGACGAAGTACGGAAATAAGTTACAAGTAATAGAACTGTAAGCTGAAACTGGATTGGGAAAAAGAATTACAAGAAGAAAAGTTAATCTTCTGGTGCTATTTGAAACGCTGTCGGAGACCCAATATTTCCAAGAATTCAATTTCCACAGAAGCCTTAATAGTTCTCCATTTAGCGTGGTTACCTTATCACTGGAAATAAAATCTCTTTGACCATCTGTAATGAAGTAATGGATGGAAGAAATTGTTCAAAAGAGACAGAGAAAAAGATGAAAAAGTTAATACAGGACGAAGTAGTAATAAATATTAAAGAATTCATAAAAGATGTTAATGTAGTTTTCAAATGTAAGAAAAAGTAAAACTATGTGAAGAATCTTACTTTTAAAATACGGTATTAAGGAACTGTATGAAGGATTTGATAAAGCACACTGCTCAATAATAACTAAACGCCTATATTTTAGTAACCACTGATTGTTCACTTGTAGGCAGTGTTGGGTAGTACCTAGGTACAAAACACGTACCTAAAGCATATACCTAGGTACATTTCAGTTGCAGTACCTAGTACCTGTAACTAGGTACTTTTTTGCTGTACCTAGTACCTGAATCTTAGGTACTTTTCTTAGGTACTTCAGCTAATAATCGAACGAGACGTTTCTGAGTGGAGTTTTATAAAAAGTTTCTTATTTTAGGCTGGTAACATTCATATTGAAGGAATCTTCGAACTATCTGCCTCTCTTAATCTCAAAATAAACAACTGATTCATGTCTACAATATACTTAATTTGTCAGTATAAAACTTGGAAACTTTTTACTCCAACGCTGGCGATTTCTTTGAACTTTTAAAGTAAAAACTTTTCCAAAATTTCGGGAGTAAAAGAAATGTAGCAAAAGCCTTTATCGGCAGGGAACGTGGAATGAATGCAGGTACAGCCATATTTAAAAGACAGAAATGTAAGGTTAGTTTCTACTTTTGAAACAACAATGTTTAAATGCTTAATACACCATTGAATCATCTGCTTTGTTTATTTTTTATTGACTGAAGGCCAGATCTTGACACGCTGCAGCAAAACTAACAGGTTATTGGACGTTTCATGTATTGTTTCTTTTGTAATCCTTTTAGTAATAAAGTACGCTTTGTGGATCACAAGAGCTTCACAGACGTGGAATACTTTTAATGTATTGGTAACTTTTATTTTTTGAAACCTTGGATCGGCACCGGGGAGGCATGCAGTTTCGAATCCTGCTGTCGGCTACACTGACTGAGGTTCTCTGAAGATTTTCTCACTTTCACTAGTCTAATCTTGATATAATGCCTAGACAAAATGTGATGACCATTTAACCCTCTCTGTACTTGTAAGAGTGCTTCCCGATTGATGCCATCCCTTTGACATATGACGGGCTTATCCCATAGCTGGCTGTAAGGTCCATAAATAAATATAAATTAAGAACGAAAATAATTAAATTTTGATGTTTCGCAACGCATTGTTTTCACCGTTTGTTACAAATGAATTAGACTTGTTTAGTTATTTTTTAATGTATTTTTTACGTTTGAATGTTAATTTCTTTTTTCTTCACAAAAGAAAGAAATGAGGAATAACTTAAAGATTTTGTCTAGGTTCTCAAAGAGTTTAACTTTGCAGGTATGCCGCTACATAAATTTTAAAAGAATTATTTATTTTTAAAATCATGGTATCGTCATATTTTATTACCTAAAATCTGGCACATTTTTAAAAACTAATTTAATGTTGGGAGCTTCCTTCATATAATGTGTTCACTTCTTCTCTGTTCAGGCTCTTCACGGAGTTAAACATTTTTTTCCCTTTTTTAAAAATAATGTACTAAGCAACATTGGAAGTACCGAGACCGTGGTTTAGTTAGTAAAGCGTTGTTTCCGCACTCGGGAGGTCTTTGGTTCGATACTAGTGACCAACCATCCTGACTGAGATAATTTTAGTTTTTTTTATCGCTAGTATGACCTACAATGCCGGGATGATAGCTTCAACCTAGACCCTAGTCAAGTCATTCCTGCATCCTTTCCCTTACTCTATCCCAGCGTGAGCAGGCAGCGGCAGGCCATCGGCTCGAATGTCCCGGGTTCGAGTCCCGGCAGGGGCGTGGATGTGGATTTGAACAGCTAAATGCGAACTGTGCTAGGCCGAAGTCCAAAGTTACTAGGCTGACCCATATAAAAATAAAGTTTACCCAGCGTGAGCCATCGATACCTAAAGGCCAAAAATTAATTTAAATCATTGAAAGTGAAAGATATAAGTTTTGGGATATCTTGCTTCAAAAGTTTATCTTGATGCAAAAAAAGAAAAAAAATCTGGAAGTGAAGAAATAAAATTTTACACTAGGTACAGAGGGTGGAAATAGTTCAGTTGCGTGAGGATGGTGTCTCCTAGTGAAACAAAAGCATTTGAACAATGAAATAGAATTTAGCGGAGGCTATATTTCCACCGGAATTATTTATTTTACTTTTATTAATTAATAGAAAACAGACGTCTTAAATTTCAAAATAAGGATTTAGGAATTTCACGGCTTACCTATGTGTATTAGGCATGTCTCCCTTTATAAAACTATGGATGTTTTCTCTCGCCTCTTAGAAAAGAGATTATTAATACTTATCTGCCGTCTTTATTATATAGTACATAATACAGCACAAGTGCGAGCTCAGCTTCCAAGCTACAATAGATGATATAAGGGACTAGAACTAAATGTACCACAGGACAAAGATCATTTGATATATCAACAACCATCCCGAAAATCGCAACATCAATTTTCAAATATTACTATGAAGTTACTGCGTTATCTAATTTCACTCAGAAGTAATGTACCAATACTCATCTGAAACGCTGCAAAACTCTAGTTTTAAATATACTATTCATAACAACAGAGTCTCAAACACTCTTTTCGGTCTCAAACAGAAGGAATGGTGGATTCTTACAAACTCAAGAAGATAGTCTCATTATCTCTATCTTATGTATGTACAATGTATTAAATATAATACAAGAAACCTAAATCTTCTCAGTAAGTTTATAGAACGTACGAAAAACCAAAAGTTATGGCACACTGGAAACTTTATACAGAGTGGTAATATAATGCACCGACAAACTTTAAGAGATAACAGTACATAAACATAAGATAAAAATTAATTTAAAAGACTTTTAATGCTTTTCTTAAACAATTCGCACTAAAAAGTAAAAAAAAAATATGTTTATGCAATACTAAAAGGAAAAGCATGGGGCGGACTATTTGAAGAATTTATAAAGTGACTGTATATGAGAGCTCGCCTCATGCTTTTCGTTTTAGTCATGCATAAACAAAATTATTTTTCTTCTTTACTTTTAGTATGAATTGTTTAAGAAAAGTATGTATTTAAAAATATTTTTTTTATTTTATTTTTACCTAAATCATAAAAGTGTTCTGCAACCAGCTGAACGCCACTGCGTATAATTATTCGTAATATTAAAATGTGCTTTAAAATATATAAATATAAGAAAGTAATAATAATTATAAATATGTTAAATATAGAATATTGTATTGTATTGTATCGTGCTGTGCAAATTTTCATCATTGTATGACGTCGGGAAATGAACTAACATAACGTTGCAGGATTTGAGGGCACCACGAACCATTTTGAACTAAAGAAAAGAATGTAAAAAGCTCTGATCATCAGGGTGGAAATTCCTCCGTGTTTCGGAGCTACATGCTGCTGAAGGATATACTTCACAGCTTCAAATTTCCTAATATAATTAATTGTAGAGCTGATGCAGCAAGTTATCATCAAATACTTCAAGCCTCATCTATTAAAAATGCATATTCAAACACTGAGTGTGAAAGGGATTTCCGAAAGAAAGTGAGGTTCCCAAAAATTTTCTGAAGTAAAGGTGAGTCGAAATGACTTCCCAGCAGGTAACAATAATTCATTTGCGACTTTTCTTCAGAGTTCAGAGAATATCAGCTATTTCCTTTGAGAAATCCCTTCCGCACCCAATGCAAAATTTCGAAATATGCAAATTTTTAAGTCTTTGACGAAAGTATGCCGGATCAATTCTACCATCAGTTGTATTGGATATTTGAACCTCTACAGTTTATTTTGCATGTACCTCCGAAATGTCGGTGCATTACATTACCACCCTGTATACAGCATCAAGAAACAAATGGACGCCGCTTATGTTCAGCATCGAATGCCCTTTTGAAAAGCTACGTAAAATATATGTAAATTATAAGCGTGGTGAAAGGTTTACCGATACTTATGTGGAAGAAAGGCATTTCTATTAATGATATATCATTTTAGTAATTATATGTCTGCCTTTTCTGGCGCCTTCCATTATTTTGATTCCTGTATCTATTATCAATGTACAGTATAGTGCATGAAAATGTCCGTATTGTTTTAACAATACTTAGATAACACTGCACACTTTGGCTGAACCTATTCTGCTCAATAATAATAATAATATTTTTTGTTACAAGTAAAGATAAAGGAGTAATATTCTAGTCAATCAGCATCCCCTTAGTTCTTCATATAATTTCCAGCACTATTTAGCAGTAACTGGGTCAAGTACCTAAAAAAGTACCTTAGGAACATTTAACAGTACCTGTACCTAGGTACATTTACAACTTGTACTTAGTACCTGTACCTAGGTACAATTTTAGGTCAGTACCTAGTACGTGTACCTAGGTACAATTTAAGGTCAGTACCTAGTACCTGTACTTAGGTACAAAAAACAAGTGCCTAACCCAACACTGCTTCCCTTCACGAACACTATTTACTTAAAGTGTTGCTTTGGCGTAAGCTCAAAGGATTGTTTTAAACGTTTTCTTCAAACAGGTGGCGTCATGATATTTTTTTTTGCAATCTCTGTTATCAGTAGTTTGGAAGCTATTACACCTCCTCCTTCATATTTCATTGCTTGAAACAAGCTTTATGGTATTCTTGCAACTTCAGACAATCACTGTTGGTGATCATCGACGAATTTTGAGACCCATTACGACACTTTAAATCATAATTTTGATTGACATCCATCTTTTACACAGGCAACAGGCTTATACTATAACTGCTTATGTGCCTATAAATGTAAATGCAACGTTCCAGTAATATATTTTTCGTAGTGTTCGTACGTCACTAGTTGGAACGCCAAATTTCTTGACAGGTGAGTCGTAGTAACAATAAATTCCAATGACCAGGCAGATTAGCGTTACGATAGATATAACTCGAGAAGAAACATGTTACAAGAAAATCAACTTTACTATGGGAAATCATATATTTAATTTGCTTTAATACCATCCTGTAATGTTCAGATTATTACAGTATTTTATATATTAGTAGTTCAAGTAGGAAATACACTAGAATCCCGATAATCTGAACTAATTGGGACCGTTCCTTTTTCGGATTAGCAAAAGTTCGAAATATCCGGACCTACACTTTTTAGTAGGCCTATGTCCTTGAGCTTTATGTAATGAACAGTACCGTACTTTAATTACAATATGTAATTAAAATTGTACCCTGTAGTTCGGTACTTTGAGTTCATTTTCTTGTACGTTGTATACAAAACACACGTTTTCACATTAAAAAAAACTATATTCTTTCTCCCTCTTGAGTTAAAGTTAAAAATAATTTGGCGTATTTTTTCTGGGCTCTGTTCGTTTATCCGTACTTTCGGATTAGCGGGCCCGTACTATACTTTTATTACAATGTTGTCGTATTTTGTGTTATTTTCTTTCATATTAATGTATTGAAAGATGTCAATGCTGCTTCGAATACCCCTGAATATATGACCCAATAACGGACTTTTTATATGTCTCTCTCTCTCTCTCTTCTTTCGTTTTCTTCTCTTCCTTTACTTTTTTATCATAACCTATATGTCGCAGATCCGGCACCAGATGGCTCTTGGAAAGCAATTTCCGGCGTGGGATGTAGAGCCTCTTGTCTTCTTGGAAGTTAGCTCTCAACGGCCTGGACTGTTGTGGGTTTTTGTGGACATGAATCTTCCACGCATATGTTAGGTGGAAAGGGGCGTCGTCAGAGACATCCCACCAACCCTAGACGCGAAGTAATAATCGTTTCATATTCCCGATAAATATAAAAAGCTAAGAGTAATAAAGTTACCTTTCTTGTATAGAGGACTAAAATTCCTCAATATCACTAAACGTAAATATCTATAAAAGTTTTTTATTTCATTCCCCAGCAACGTATAGTAAAATACTAACAAGCCCTTGTCATTTCTGATTATGTAAAACAATGCTTGTATCTCTTCATTTATGAATTTGATCATTGCAGGTCAATTTCAAACTCTTGATATGTTATTACATGTAGTTCTTATGATACATTTAATACACGGAGAAATTTATTTAATAATTCATATTATTGTTTGTAATATTATATGCATGATTCTTATAATTGCATCTAGTGTCCATTGTTAGTCTCTTTTTAGGTTACAAACGTAACGTACCTTCAAATGTCGAGGGATGATAGTACATCAGAAGATAAAACAAAAATCATAGAAGTAAACTCGCAACTGAGGGTAGTACAAAAAATCTTCGGCATCCAAAAGTTTCGTACGGTGGTGGTTAGTCCTGAGGGGCCGTGCAAACGAACCATCTCGACTAGGGTTATCGCTTGCCCCATTCGTCTTCCAACTTGTGCTGTAGATAATTGTCAATGAGATATCACACCAGAAACGTTAATAGATTAGTAATTATGTAAAAAGGTATTCATATTATTCAAAAGTGTTAAACAAATAAAGAGTTTATTTCACAACCAAAATAATAAAATAAAATTTTGTTAATAAAAAGAAACAGTAAGAGTTACAAATTTAAAAAAAAGTATTACAAAGAGAATTTAACAGAGTTTTGTACTGCTTTTTTTTTTTTTTTTTTACTTTTCTAAACATTCCTACAAGTCCGGCTGTGCAACAAGAAAATTTTACCTGGTGCTGTGCCTACGCAGACCCGATCTCGAACCGACGAGTCACGGACGGCGGTGATAACGTTAACCCGATACGGATGCGCGATTCAATATTCTGAAGTTGGTGAAATGATATTGTTTCATCTTCTGACCTCTTTCTTATTTTTGGAGTTCTCCTGTGGATTCCAGTATTTGAGCCAGACGATGCGCAGAGAGAAGGGAGGGATATACGTAGCAGATCCCCAACTTCTGCGAAAATATCACAATCATATTTCACAAATTAAATAAATATATTTCGAAGCACAGTTTAACTGTTAATTATGCACTGCTTGTTTTCAGTCTAATAAAGCAAGGTATACATGTACTGCCGTACTAAGTTCTTTATACGAAGAGCTACGATTATTGTTTCAAGAGAGCATAATGATGTGGATGTGTTAGAGTGTTGGTGCGACCGGAGAGTAAAGTTTTTAAGTTTCCACATCTGAGAACGGAGTAGTTGCGTTTTGCGGGAATTCTCTTCAGAGTTCTGTGCGGTGGTCCTCCCCCGCACCTACTTCTTCACAATTAGAGTGGTTCACCCCTCCTCATCACATAACGGGAAAACAATAATATCACGTCTCTTGGAAGGCGAAATATACAAGCGAGCAAGCAATAAATTCGTTGCTAGTAGCCTTCCCGACATTGGTTGGTGTCAGGAACGCTGGAAACTGAAATTCTGGGTTTGGGCGACGGTTCCAGCGGCGCTATCCCGTATATGGGATACTGGAAGGGATGGAAAACTACGTCACTTACAACTTGGATCTCAATGCTGAAACAATGGCAGTGAGTGACCTATGTGAGTAACCCTATGATATCATTATCTATCGTTACCACTAGAAACTTTATATGCGCTGTTGCAATGTACACACTCAACTTTGTCATAAGTTTAGTGTTCGTGAAATAAAGCCTTTTCTTTCCTCACTGAGAAAGTATAAGAGATGAATAAAACATCTTGGCAACAGGCACTATATACACTGATGTCCAAAAGAAAAAGAGTCCTGGCATTGGTTCCTCAATATTGACGACTTACAAACATTTGGATAGTTCAGAGTGCCTTTTTATGAAATTCGGCAGAAGAATAGGGGACATCAAGAAACATACGTACAGCAAGACTAAAAGTACTTCCGTCTATAAAGTCAGATGGGCATTGGCCAACAATCCTATTTATGAAAATAAATACTTATAATGTGGTTGTAAGTCTGAAGACACCTATTTATTTGTAAAACTTTTCACGCCAAATGGCTCAAGGACTAAGCCTCAGTAGCTCAGCTCCTAATGAACCTAGAGAAATGATTTAGGTATCAATCTCTTCAAGAAGGATGAAGTTGTCCAACGATGTGCATTTCATTCATATCGAGGGGCCCACGGCGGAGAGGCAGGGGGGCAAATTTGGGTGTTTTTAGTTCCCTCTCCGCCACTCAGCATTTGGGGGGCAACTCCCCCCCAAAGGAGCTACAAGAATAAAAATTTGTATCAACAGGGATAAATGAATATACTAACTAGTGATACCCTGTATATGACCATTGGGCTTGCGAGGGGTGAATGGGGGGGGGGTATTGAATTTACCATTTTTTCAGTGTATATTATACCTCCTTGAAAAACTTATGGGACACAGATTTCAACGAGGTAACTTTTGTGCCGCCGTGCCCAACTCATAAAAGAAGAAGAAGAAAGTTTTTTTTAATTTGTGGAACTATGGCAACACTGTCATTTGTCGTACGCAAGAAAAAAATCTCACATATACGCCAGACATTGGGAACAATCATATAAAAAGATGAAGGGCGTAGGTGCAATAGCAAGGGAGAACATATTCGGAACGTCGTACCTAAGAAAATCACCCTGAATATTTTTCGATGGACTGTTGTCTACCCTGACGTTGGAAGTCCTAGCGACGCCCCTAATTATCACAGAGACATGAACTATACCTCGTTAGAAAGTTTATAGAACACATTCTAACGAGGTATCATTCATGTCTCTATGAGGTATCTCGATCCAACGAGGTACCGTTCAGACCTCGCCAACGTGAAAGTCTACGAATTTCTTGATATCCCTAGCCTGTGCATAAAAGGTGGAATGCACAGGATCCCTATCCGTTTTAAAGGGTATGTTTGTCACGACCGCCATCTGAAAGTCAGTCGTATTACATCTTGATCGATTTTTATAAGTATTTAGCGGGTTGTGTGATGTATCAGACTGGGCTACAATTTTAGCAGAAATACATCATTGAAGTTAATTTTGCTTGACTATCCCGGTAGCCATTTTCAAATTGTCTATCTTGTATTTTGAACGACATTTTTAAATGGAAAAGTGGCATGTGGTATATTAATTTGGACTGAAAATTGTCCAGGTAATCATTGTTAGTTATTGTTCACGTATGTAAGCAACAACGACGTACGAACATAGTGTAGAAAAAAATAGGTCATTTGGAAGAGTTGCATTATGTTTTCATTTCTTGCATTGTTTAAAAAAGAACGGAATATTTTTAGACTTTTGAGTCAACTATCCACACTAATGTCACTTACAGGACCTCCATCCTATTAGAAATTTCAAGGTTAAATATTGGAAAAAGGAAAGTTCCAAAAATTTGAATATCTAACCTTGATAGCTAATAAACACCTTCATTTGAAGTATACAGTGGTGAAAACATGATAAAAAGATAGCAATACATAGCGTATTTACGAAAATTGTGAATTTGGGAATTAAACATTTGGAAAGGGAAATTAAAAAAAATCTCATTCTATGTTTGGATAACCCTTTTGATAGTTAATAAGATCTGCAAGTTTCATTTTGTGGTTCACAATGGTGTTCATGTTATAGGCTTACAAAAATTGATAAAATATAGCAAATGCGTGGAAAACCCTAAGACGCTTTAAACGACCTCCTTCAGATTCAACCCAAAACAATCTGTATAGACGGTCACTTACAATATAACTATAATGTTATTTCTAACACAAATACAGAATTTAAATATTGTTGTACAATTCTGGTGCTCCTCGTTGCGCTAGCTCTTGCTTCATTATTTTATGTTGATATTTAATAAATATCTAAATGGTTGAAATGTTAATTTTATTTATGACCTTTAGGCGTCTACGGGGAAAGGATTCGGAAAGTGTCGGCCAGGGCCTGGCTGTTGAAGATACCATCCCGATATTTGCCTGGTGTGACTGAGGATAAACACTGAAAAAAAAACATAGTCACGATGGTCGACCGCTGGGATCGAACCCACGACTTACCAAATGCTACATCAACGCTCTACTGCTGAACTACGGCGGATCGCTATCAAAATGGTAGAAAGCCGTTGAGATAAGATTAAATTCTGAAAGTGAGACTATGTGCTTATTCCCTTCATCATATGCATCTTAGAATAGGCTTGAGTAAAAAGTGAAAGGAATAGATCGCTCTGTGTGCAACGTTGGAAAGTCTGCGCAGTTAATATTGCTTGATTAGCAACTACTTTCGAAAAGGAAATGCATTTGTGTTGTATAGAGCTTAATTATGAACTTTTGTCTAAACATATAAGCCCCATATACACTCCTTTTTAAGGAGAACGCACAAACATTTGGGCTTTAAATGGTTCTTAGCGGGTATATTGAATTTTTCTTGAAAATCCCCATATGGAAAAATTATATTAACAAATTTTCTTCGTCTTCTTATGCTGAACAACTTTGTTCATCATATACAATTCCCCTATTTCTATCATAAGGAATACATTAAGCTATATTTCATCTATTATACGTTGATACCGAGCGTGGCTTTTTTGACGAGTTTCTTCCCTGGTATATGGGACAAATGGAGATTACTAAGCGAATGCCAATGGCCTGACAGTTTTAGAGTCAAAGTCATAGGTTCCTCCCACCGTTTCTGACCATGACTAATCCAACGGTGTGTAGCTCACCTCTATTTGACTTGAAGTTACTGAGATCTTCGGAGTAGAAACACAAACATAGAGAATTCTAATCGATTGAAAAGATCCTCCCAGTTTTAGAGTTAAAGTCACAGTTTTCCTCACCATTTCAGACCATGTCAAATCCAATGGTGTATGACTTATATCTACATGACTTGCAGTTATTGAGATCTAACGAGGACAATAAAATAAACAGATGGAGAATACTAAGCTATTGAAAAGAACCTGCCAGTTTTAGAGTAAAAATTATAACTTATTCTACTGTTTGAGACCATGATAAAACCAACGGTGTATGGCTCATCTCTGTTGGATTTGTAGTTCCTGAGATCTAGCAGGGTGACAAATGGAGAATACTAAGTAATTGAAAAGTACCTGCCAGTTTTAGAATTAAAGTCACAATTTCCCCCAACGTTCTCGTCTCTGTCGGACTTATAGTTTCTTAGATCTAGCAGGGGCACAAATGAAGAATACTAAGCACCGGAAAAGTTCCTGCCAGTATTCCCCCACCGTTTCATACCATAGCGAATTCAACGGTGTATGACTTGCAGTTATTGAGATCTAACGAGGACAATAAAATAAACAGATGGAGAATACTAAGCTATTGAAAAGAACCTGCCAGTTTTAGAGTAAAAATTATAACTTATTCTACTGTTTGAGACCATGATAAATCCAACGGTGTATGGCTCATCTCTGTTGGATTTGTAGTTCCTGAGATCTAGCAGGGTGACAAATGGAGAATACTAAATGATTGAAAAGTACCTGCCAGTTTTAGAATTAAAGTCACAGTTTTCCCCAACGTTCAAGAACATGGTGATTTCAGTGGTGTATAGCACATCTCTGTATCACTTGTAGTTACTGAGATCTAGAGGAGGAGAAAGAAATATACAGGTGGAAAATACAAAGGCACCTGCCAGCTTTAGAGTCAAAGTTTGAGATCAATGTCTCATCTCTGTCGGATTTGTAGCTCCTGAGATATTAAGTGATTGAACAGGAACTGCTAGTTTTAGAGTCAAAGTCATAATTTTCTCCACCGTTTCAGACCATAGCAAATCCAACGACGTATGGCTTATCTCTGTGCTTCTGGCAGTTACTGAGATCTAGGAGGGGCACAAATGGAGAGTACTAAGCGATTAAAAATGATCTGCTAGTTGCAGAGCCAAATTCATAATTTTCTGCGCCGTTTCAAGCAATGAAAAAAATCAACGGTGTATTGTATGGCTTATCTCGATCGGACTTGTAGCTACTGAGATCTAGGATGGGGCACAAAGAGAGAATAGCAAACAATTGAAACGGACCTGCTAGCTCGTGTCCACCGTTTGAGAACATGACAAATTCAACGGTGTATGGCTTATCTCTGTCGGACTTGTAGTTATTCATATCTAGAGGGGGGGATAGACAGACAGACAGGACAAACCCTTCCTGTCAATGGGCGGACCATGGCCCCGGGTGACGAAATAAAGGAGGACTGGATCAACAGACAAACATTTTAATTTTCTGTGTGTGATAATGATAACATTATAGTTATTTCAGCGATAACTATAATGTTGTCATTACCACACACAGAAAATTTTACAAAATGGCTGAGTGTACGTCCTTTTGTTTTTTTCTCGGTGATCTCACGTGGAATGGTCCATATTAAATATTATAACAAATAGTCCCCTATTCTTATTCTTTACTTGCAATCGAAGAATATTATTGGTAACTTCAATTTACTTCAAATACGAATAATATTTATCTATGTGCTAAACAATTATTTCCTCTATTTAAACACTATATTTTAACGGTTGGTGCTATGATGTCAAGTAATTAAATCAAACAGATGCCACTAAATTGGTAGACACCCTGTAGAAATGGAAGCTGCTATTCCCAATGTAGATGTCTTAGGGCTTCTGTGGAAACTGTTCGGCAAGTATCCACGATTTGATGTTACTTGCTTAGATTTGAACCAAAGCGTTATGCTTGGTTCATATACACTTAACTTAATGGCTAAGCTTAACGTTATCTTTTTATTTGAATTAAAAGCAAGCCTAAATAAGTAAACTATTTTTTTATTAATAGGAGAGCCCCCGATCAGCAAAACTGCTAACCAATATCTTAAGATCTGAAGCTCAACTGAAGTTTTACATGTCATACACGTACATATTCACGTCATTCGTACAACAACTTTTTAAACACAAGATTACATTTTCAGTCATTGTTCGGTTCGTAATACACCAATCAGAACGCAAATACATTTAGTACCAAGAAAACACAACAGGCTAACTATTTACATATAAATTTCGTATCCATCCACGGACATACTGATCGCAAAATCGTCTCGTCCGAGACAGAGTTGTAACAAAGTGTGCATATGAAACATATGGGTTTTATGGGCAATTTACACATTGTTGCACATAAATGTTAACCACTCAAAAACTATTGAAGTTATTAAGTTCAAAATCACAGTGTATGAAACAAAGTTGTAGATTGAAAACTTTTCGCTTAATCAACAAAGGATTCATGATCTGGTGTAATCATTCTAACACAGGTGATTATAATTAAATCTAACAACAATTTTACTCCATATTAATAGGAAAAGTAAAAGTATTCGGGAAGGAATACGGCCAGGGCCTATTTCCAAGGTACCACACCGGCAGTGAGATAAAACCACGGTTACCGTGAGTGAGATAAAACCATAGAAATACCTAAGTTTGGATAACCGTCGATGGGTGAAACCTAAGGTCTTCCGAATCCAAAACCAAGCCACCACGGCAATTCGCTATACTATAGTTATTTGAATTTAATTATAATTGTTTTGTGGAAGGCATTCTTTCATAGTTTATTATATTATAGTTTGAACTGTGTTTCCCATTCGAATCGGGCACATAGTTTCTATTAATCTAGGGCCCCGAGACAGATGTTTCAATGAGAGACCAATTTGCAATAAAACTCGTCATTAAGGTGCCAATTTTCTACTACTCTATTTTGTCTGAATTATACCTGAGTTCTTTTTTTTTTTTTTTGTAAGAGGTCTCGGCTCTCTAAACTTACTTAGTGTTAAATCTCCTAAGATCTTTTTCTTGAAAGCTAATTAATAAAATAATTCTTACCTTCTTAATCGCAAATGAATGCACTAATGTAGCAAGGAAATATATTGACTTTGTGCATGGTAAATTACGGGTAAAAGCCATGTTTGACCATAATATTTGAAACCAGGAAACATTTTCTACGTTAGCCAATATTCATGTCTAGACAAGTTTAACAGAAATGATTTTGTTTTTGTCATATCTATCCTCGTTTCATCATTATATAGAGAACATAGAGTGCGACGCATTTTGATGGGGTAATAGAGGTGAACTCAGAGTAGACTATATTGGAGATGAAAAGCTTTTGTACGTTGCAAAACTTAAAAATGTACATCAGCAGAACTTGCTTTCAGTTGGGCCCACCTCTTCAGTCTTCATTGATGTAGGAGTCCCACTTCGTCTTCTGTATAAAGATCAATTGAGAGACAGAGCGAGCGAGCGAGCGAGAGAGAGAGAGATGCACTGAAGGATGCATCAGTCTATTGTGAAACACGGTTGCCTTGAATAAGTACTTAGAGGTGTAGGGTTAATGAGGTTCAGGATGCAATTAAGCTTGTGCAACTAATTGCATTTGGTGAATCTTATTTATAGTTCAAATTTGTACGTTATAATAAGACGAGAAACATGTTAGGAGTTAAGTAATGGAAAATTTACTCAAATAATATTATCAATTAGAATTTCAATTTATTAATCAGCTTATGCAACTTATCCCCACCTTGGAATCAGGAGGTACTATGTCCACTTCAGCTACTTTTGAGAAAAATCGATTTTAAAGTTTGAATTTCCATTTAAAGTCTGTATAAAACCATTACTTTTCTTACATTTTTAGCCACTTGGAGGTCGTTTTGTGAGGTAGTATTTTTGGCATTGATGCCATTTAGTACAAGGTCTTTCACTTAGTGTTAACTCCAGTTTGACAACCTTTCGGCTTCAAGGATACGATATTACAGATTTAACATTGATAGCCACAAACTGAGTGGTGAATTCCTCAGACCGAAACGAAAATGTAGTATTTCCTTTGAAGAAACTGAATGAAATGAAAACAAGCTTATTTTCGGAGCTAGAGAGAACCAGCGTCGCAAATGACGTCATATCTGGAGAAGTAATGATCTAAGACATGTCAGCAAATCACAATCTAAGTAGTAGCCAGTACATGTGTTTGTGATTCACAGAATGTCGCGTGAAGAATGCGCCTCTACATCCGAGATTGAGTACGTTTCCCTCATGATCATCAGTTTTGAAACACCCTGTATAAATAAAAACGACATAATAAAGACAAATAATACGTTAATAGTTCAACAAGTTTTAACATTTTTATCACATGGGCGCTATAGTAGATCAATGCATCAAAGAACAATATACAGTTACATGCTTTGCTTCAATTGTGTATCATGCTGATCCAGTAGACGCACATAAAGAGGTGGTATAACGTCAGTTTTACACAGCGAAGAAAATTTTAGAAAAGTGTTAAATACGATAGATAATCTCATCAACTTTTTTGTAAGTTGTAGAAGCGAATGCACTTTATTTCATTTCGTAAGGAGCAGCGGCAACAACAACAACAAAGAAAACGATTTGCTAGATGTGGATGAAGTAGGAAACAATTGCTTTAAAGAATTTGTAGATTCAAGACTAGTGAAAAAAAGAGAACGCGTTTGATGGTTCCATTAAACGACAAAGTTTAAGGACATTTGTTGCTCTAACTGCACATTAAAAATGAAAGTGAAAATATTTTGAAAAATTACGACGTTATCCGAAAGTAGTGAGGAAGAATCTTCTGAAAGAATCTTTAGCAATGAATTCATTCAATTATGCGTAAATATGTTATGCTACGTTAGAAATGTTTTAAATCTACAATAACTACGGTTAAGTAATCCGTTAACAATTCTGTCTCAAGTGCTTAACAACAATAATGATAATAATTTCTATTTACATCAATTTCCCAAGAAATATCTTTCATTGCTGCAAAGTGGTAAAAGTCGCTACTACTACAAATTGCTAAATCGCTACTGCTGCATGTTGATGACGTCACACGACCTAATGTATCATTGAAGTTTTTTTTTTCTTTTTCGTTACATTTGCTTTTAGACCTAATACGATTCCAAATTTTCGGTAACTACATAATGGCTGCACTGTGCTTACTTAGTTTTAGTCTGTGGTATAGACCGAATTATATTTTATATTTAAACAGTAAAAAGAAAAGAAAGCAAATCAAGTATTAAATGTGGCTTCCTGATATCATTTTTCAATATCAATTTCCTTCTATTTAACTAAACAATGAGGATTAACATTAATCTGTTACTGAGCCTACATTGAATTTTAAGTATGATGCTTAGTTTTCCCACAACATTGTGTATCCCATAAAATTGACTATCTCCCCAAATTTTAAAGATAGAGCAATAATATTGGTATTGTTAAAAAGGTTAGATTATGCTCTATTACGTTATTCGAGGGTAACTTTCGGTGTTTGTGAGTTGTATAGTTATATGCTATTCAAATAATATAGTTAAAGGTGCAAAACTACAATGTTCGAATAACAACCGCCATATTTAAGTATAGGTGGAGCACTATATAAACACCAAATTAACTTTAATTCTTCAGACCAATCTCTATCTTCAATTAGATGTAAGAGCAAATATTCTGGCTCAATTTTGAGAGAATGTATTCTCGTTTAAGTCCGCACTTTCGTGTGGGCGCGCCTTATTGATGACGTCACTATGGATTAACGATAGTATTGTAAAAAAATGTTTGGTAAAGTTTTTTTTTAAAAAAAGCATCGTTCTTTGTCAAGTTTTTTTTCAAAATGTCGTTGTTTTAGATAGGAAGTATTTAAGGCATTACGCTGCAGATAATCAATGTAATCAGCAGGATTGGAGTTGAAATCATCACACATTCATCCCAGTTTACTATTGCTTTGTTTTCCTGCAGCCTTACGAGACAAATGATGTGATTACTTATGCATTCTGTGCCACATTGCTATGCTTCCTATATCTTCTTCACCCTTAAAAATCTAAGGAATTAACTAAGGACATATGGACTGAAGTTATTTTATATGGTTTGTAATGAATTACAAATATACCTCCAGGGAATTGAAGAATTATTTTGAATTATTCCTAGAGATGATACAACTTCGAAGACATATTTACTGTAAACTAAAAAACTATGAATTCTCACCGAAATATGCTCTCATCCCGTATATACAATACGCTGGGAATGGCATAGGCCATAGTGCTGTTACCACATAAATTTTATCTTTATCTTATATATAAAACGTTAATTTCTATTTACGATATAATTCGAGGAAGATATCTATTTTTGATCAAATTGCTGTCCGCAAAATTCAATTAACTGTAGTCCAAAATTCCGGGAAATAACCTGCTTCTATTCAAGTGCACACACAAACACACACACACACACACACACACACACACACACACACACACATATATATATATATATATATATATATATATATATATATATATATATTTGTTTGCTTTTAATACCACATCGTGTTTCACTATAAAAACTTTGTAGCATTGCTTCCTCATGCTTCGGGCTCCAAGCCTTGCCCCATATTGTGAAAATATATACGGATAGAGACAGTGTAACAAAAATATTTTATCTTATATGCATATTTTAAAAAAGAGTTGTATAAATCCATAATGAATACTCTTGTAAACAAGCAACTACATATATGTTTCTTCTAATGAGTCTGTTGCAATAGGGAGGGCTCTCTCAGAAGTATTATTTCAAAGCATATGAAAACATAGCCGCGTCTCACGGCTACACCCGCGCTTATTTTGAAGGTATAGTATCGGCACGTAACAGTATGTGGACCATTTGAAAATTGAATTTTAAAATAAGGTGACAACGCCGACAACTGGGTGCTTGGGTACAGGAAACAACCACAGTATATTTCGATTCTGGCGATTATGTATACTAAAAGCTTGGTGCGGATACGTCGAACTGTATAAAAGTAGTTAGTACTTAATTTTTAAATTGATTGGCAACACTGTCAACTGTGGGAACTGAAGTATCTCTATGATGCGTCCCAGTATGTAATTACAGGGCTTCGTCTTGATACGTTCAATGATGGAAGCAATTAAGCATATTTTTGAATTTATTTGTCAACACTAACAACTGCGGCGCCGGGCGTATCCACATGAGCTGTCCCAGTACCTAATATACATGTCAAACTTGATGTACGTCAACGCGTATACGTCAAACGCTAACAAATATGAATTGGAGAATTTTTTTGTACGCTAACTAACTACTGCACCTGGAGTGCCTGTATGACCTGTCCATGTACCTAATAACCATGCTTGTCAACTTTTGGTGTAAAGCAATGCACACCTGTAGGCTATATGTGTATTAATAAAGGCATTTTATAAGTTAAATTTTAAAATACGCTGGAAACACTTAAGTTATTGAGATCGGGGACACCCAAAAATGTATCTGTTGTATTTAAGCTAAGTTTGGGCAGATACGGTATGGAAGAAACTAAAAAATAGAGTTTACAACACTGAGAACTGGCCAACCTGGAATATCTCACAAAAGCAAAAATTATTTTCAATCTTATAGTATGTAGAGTTTTTTTGTATTTCTTCTTAATTATCTATATAAAAGCAATTCTTGCTCAAAGAGACGTTAACAATATTGCAATTTGCTGCCTTTGACAAAAAAAAAAAAACGAAATTAAAAAAAACGAAGGCTTATGTTCTTTATTTCTAAAAGAAGCTGAAGTTTTAGAAAAAACGAACGCTTTTTCTTCTATTGACAATACTAGTTAACGATCAAGTTAGCTTTTCTTTGGACTTTGGAAACATTTCTTTGGACTTTAATAATATACGTGGCTAAAATCCTCTATGGGAAGAAGCTTTACCTATTCTGTTACATTGTCTACTGCATTTTCGTCCTTGAAATTTCACAGAATTTAATTAATATTTTTTTAATTTAAACAGTAAAAATGAGGACAGAAAGAAATTCAGATATTAAATATGGTTACAATACATTTTATTTTTAAATTCATTTCCTCTAACGCAATAATACAGCTTTAACCTTGAGTCGTTGAGAAAATATGCCTATTTAAGTTTTAAGTAGAGTGCTTCGATTTGCGTAATTAAGGTCCCAAAGCACAACATCCTCTAGCACCTAAAGTTGACAAACATTCTGAATTTTAAGATATAACAATGATATTGCAATCGTTAGACAGGTTAGATTATGCTATATAAAGTTTATTTCCGGTGATTTTCGGTATATGTGAGAGCTTCACAGCTATGTGTTATTAAAAGACTATAGTTAAAGGAACATTACTACATTTTTGGAATATCAGCCACCATCTGTAAATCGACTTCAATTACTCAGACCAATAATTATCTTCAATTAGACACTAGAACAAAATGTTCACCTCAATTATGTTAGTAGATATTATGGTTTAAGTATAAGTGTGCGTTTTCGCGCGGGCGCCATGTTGATAACGTCACCACGAGTTAACGATCAAGTTAATTTTTGGCAAACAAGCGGCAAAGTATTTCTTTGGACATGTACTTTAATAATACATATATATACAAAATTCCCTTGGGTGGGGGACATAGGGTCTACGATGGCGCTTGGTCTACAACCTCTTGTTATAAATTCTAATTCGCCACAAACGTATGAATTTGCACGCCATTTTCGAATATGAGAGATAAAGGTCCATAAAGAAAAAAAAAATATTACTGACAAGGCTGAATTCTTTAATAACAAAAATAACCTCAAATGTAACGGTTTCGGAAGTATACCGTTTCCTTCTGCTTGTTAAACTCCGTGATCTTCTCTGTCATTTTTTTTTCACAGAACCTACGGTAAAAGTTGACATCCTTCATTATATTAATGTTTGCAAATATGACGACCAACGGGGTAACTGTCACTTATTTTTTCTTAGTTGAAGTCAAAGTAAAGATTCCGCAGGCGTAGCTGTGGTTAATCCTAGTAGAATCCAGAGTTTCCGTTATCTGGACATCCCTCCGTCTTTACCGCAGAGATTTACGTAGTTTATTTGGCTTTAAATCATACTTTAAACTTCGAAAGTGTGAATAGTATTCTAATTTTTACCGATTACTTATTTATAATTCAGGCATTTGATATTTCAGAATATAACATTCACAAAGAATCACCATTCATCATCAACATTTTTTATGTAGTCTATTTGAGCTTACATATTTGATTAAACAGCATGCGGATTTTCGTAATCACAATATTATTTAATATGCTAAAGCTGAGAAACCCGGCTTCTTCCTACCGCTACAGAAATACACTACTATTACCGTGCACCAAATTTTGCCTCGGGTAAAAATGTGTAAATTTGAAAAAATAAAGCGTAATATACTTTTGAAAGATAACGACCATAATCTTAATATTCTTTCTTAATTTCCAACCATCTTAAAGCTGACACAAAAATTTAAGACTGGAGAGCAACATATTAATTTTTAGCCGTTTCAGTTTGAGTCATACGTCCACCGAAAGTTGTCTTTTAAGACCAAAATAAAACCAACTAAACTGGGTAATTACGAAACGTTAGATATCACTGGACTGCAAACACACATAATTTGTTCTTCTAATTCCAGTATGACCCACAAAGGTTTTGGTTACGGAAATAACTCCAAAAACAGGAATTCAGTCTTCAACTTCAATCTTTATTAGTAAGCCATCCCATCCCGCGAATAGGCTATATCTTCTTAAACTTTCTCAGAATGATATACTTAACAACATGAGGGAAGTTAACATTATAGTGCCGTAGCTTCGTTTTTAATATTAGATGTCATTATGCTGTAGCGAGAACAAAATAAGCCAACCCAACCATCTTGATAGTTCAGTATATTTTCATGTTGCTATTTAAAAACAGCATGCATATACTAACATTATAATGGAGGACAAACATATTCTTCCTTTCATACCTCATACTATTTCATAAATATTATCCACGAGTGTGATTAAGCGATCCGTTATGAATACATCAGATTTTCTTTTTAAATTTATCTTGAAAGTGAGTGGAAGAGGCCTCGAAATGTCGTAAGATTTACGGCCGTATCTCTTGCATCCTTCTCGGGAAAAGAATCCGTTAGGATAGAATTGATTCCACTGTAAAATGAGGTAGAAGATCTCTGAGGTAAAAGATGTCTTTGCATGATGGTTTCTGTTACTTAGGTCTATAATAGTATTGTGTTAATCAAGACAAGGCCAAAGTATAGATAGATTAGACAAAAGGAAATTTCTATCCGAAATATTTCTGAAATCTATTCATTTTCCATAGTGTCCAACATGCCCTTTTGCATTGCCATCTTATACTTTTATGCAGTTACAGGATTCATTAAATGTTGGGAGATCTTTTGATCTTAGATTCGTAGCTCTAATTTCTTGGTGTAGATAGCGTTTATTTAAATTATTATTATTGTTGTTATTATTATGGTTATAATCCATAGTTGTGAGATTCTAAGAACGGTACAAACAGTTTCTGTTAAAGTGGGCTCAGAGCCTCTGTGTTCAATGGAGCTCGGTGGATTTAAATTCGAGACCACTACGCGAATAAAGTATTAGCCTATTAATGATTCATGTAACTGTGGAGTGGAAGGTGTGTGTGGAATAATAGAATCATTTAATTGCAGTACTATGATATCATGTACATTTAACGTTGGTAATAATCGTCATGAAATTACCATATACTAGGGTTTTATTTCAGATCGAGCAAAGGATAACAACAGAAAATCACTATTAATGACATATTGCTTCTAAGAGTTTCAGTAGCAGTAATCATGAATTATTTACTTATAAAGAAGGTACGTAGAATGGTCAATTAATATCTTTTGCAATACAGTGGCATACAAAATGATATGATTGGTCCTAGAATGGAGCCATGTGGTACGCCAGCTTTCCAGAAGGCAAGCCTGTGACTTAAATAAGTTATGATGAGGAAGTATACAATAACATCTACTCCTTAAATTTTATACAAATCATATCTTTCCATTGCTTGAATTATTATTTACGTACTAGACCAGCTGGGTCGCTTCTAAGAACAGGATCTACAGTTTGTCGTAAAGTGAGTTCCGAACCACTCCGTTCAACAGACCACCGAGAAATGACAGCATACGCACATTTTTTTATTTTGTAGCAAGATCATATTCATACACTTGATGAAAACGGACTTCATTAAATTAGGAGCTTATAAGAAACTTCACAAACTTCACTTACGCTGCATATATATTTATTTCGATCCTCAACACTGTTAAATTACTATGACATATTTGATCCATACCGTCTTTGTAGTTAATATAGTTCAATATGCTTCAGTTCCTTTTGTGTTAAATTTATCTTCTCTCTAATTTTGTTTCCCAAACTTGACAGAAAAAATAGGACTGTTGTTGTGAAGTTACACTATAATACAATAAAATTATTTAGGGTACCAGTGCCTTACATCTAACGCTCAATAACAAATTTTCACTTTGTATTTACTCATTGTTTTTTTTAAAGTAATATTTTATTGCTTCTGTTCAAATATGTTCTGTAAATAAGTTTCCAATGCTTTTATAACTTTTCAATGTTTTCTACACACGACAAGAAGAAAACAGGCCGGTCTGTCCGATATTTTAAGTTTGACGATCAGAACAATGAATGGGAATTATCTCAACAAAGAACAACAATATTGTCGAATCTAAAGTTTCTGTGGGAACAAAAGTTGCCTGAAACTTATACTCACACATGCTCAGTCATTACTAGTTCGTTGGAATTTTCTACTTTGCACGAAAGAAAACGAACCATCTAACAGAAAATTAAATAAGGTATGACACACTTTGATTCTCTAATGTAGCATGCACACGCATTTGTTTATACAGAAAGAGATAAACGACAAAGTAGAATTCATCTCTACACAGCAGCATTTAGTCACATATTTTCTTAATGAATACAACATTGATTTACTCTTGCTAAATGAAAGTCATCTTGAACCTTATCAGAAATGGAAAATCCGGAACTACACCATCATCCGCACCGATCGTCCTGGTCTTAAAGGTGGCACAGCTGTCATTTGTAAAACACATTTATCCATAGAACAAATTCCTCTGCCTGTATTGCAATCAATAGAAGCCACTGGAATAAAGCTACACACTCCTGACTCTGATATTTTCTTCATTGCTGCTTACAAATCACCTTCAGTACCATTAAACATAGACGATATACGCCGTCTGAGTGCACTCGGATCACGCATCTGCATAGCTGGCGATCTAAATTCAAAGCATTCTAACTGGAACTCTCGTAATCCAAACGCAGCTGGTAAAAAACTCTATCATGCACTACCACGATTAACAGTTACTCCAATAGCAAGTACTGAACCGACACACTTCCCCAAAGCTGGGGGGAGGCCGGATGTTTTGGACATGGCTCTTATCAAAGGCATTGCCGTCACAGATGGTCCACATGCCATTTCAGCACTGGATTCAGATCACATTCCTGTCATCATGGATATTTATCAGCTCCACTCCATCGTCAATAGACAGTTACCACCAGTCTACACTACAGACTGGGATCGATATACACAACTCGTTGCCAGAACCACTGACACCAGGATCCCTCTGCACTCACCGCATGACATTCAACAAGCAGTTGACAGCATAACCACTACCATTAAATCTGCTCTATATACTTCAACTACTACTAGTTATCACGCAACCGCAGCACAACAATACACTCCTCAGCAGCTAAGAACACATGCCTTAATTGCCCTAAAACGATGGATGAGACGGAAATGGCAAACAACCAGACACCCGCAGTACAGAAATCTTTGGAATTTTCTCTCGAGGCGAGTAAAATTAAGAATTCAACGCATTGCGGCACAAAATTGGTCTACAAAACTTCAAACTCTCACAGAACCAAACCATGAATTTTGGACGCTAGCCAAATCTTTCACTAAGATGACACCCAAAACCATAAATCGGCCTTTGCATGGATCCCAAGGTCTAGTGTACACTTCCAGTGAAAAAGCTGAGGCCCTTGCAGATCACCTCGAAACACAATTTATGGTTAATGCTGAACCCTACGACGAAGCCACTATAAACGCAGTACACCGTTATTTAAACTCCCACTCTTTCAATCATCCATTTGATCCAACAACTCTCATCACTCCAAGAGAAGTTAGAGCAGTCTTCAAAAAACTACACAACCATCGAGCAGCAGGACCTGACAAAATTTCTCCTTTAGCTTTGAAACATCTACCGCGGAAAATGCTTGTCCTAATCACAAAATTATTTAATGCAATCCTACAACACAGTTACTACCCATCACAATGGAAACTAGCGAAAGTTGCAACAATTCCGAAATCTGGTAAAGACTTACTCTACCCGCAAAATTACAGACCAATCAGCTTACTATCCACACTAAGTAAAGTTTTTGAGAGACTACTATACGTGCGCCTTATTCGACATGTACAAGCCCGAAATTTAATTCCTGATCACCAATTTGGCTTCCGCTCACATCATGACACCACAGCACAACTCGTGAGAGTCGTTGAAGAGATAACACTACAATTCAACAATCGTGGTCATACTATTGGTATATTTCTGGATACGTCGAAGGCATTTGATAGAGTGTGGCATAGTGGTCTTCTTTATAAACTCAGTATCATGGGCTTTCATCACCAATATATCCGACTTCTTCGATCGTACCTACAAAACCGCAACTTCTATGTACACTATCAAGGATATTCATCTACTATTCATCCAATCACTGCAGGCGTCCCGCAAGGATCAGTACTGGCTCCTTTACTATTTAATCTATACACATCTGACATCCCAACTCATCCACATACCAAATTAGCTACATTTGCGGATGACACTGCCATTTTTGCTTCTTCAAGAAATCTTCGTTACTCCCATCTGTACGCTCAACGTCATCTCACTTCAATTGAGGAATGGACCACAAAATGGAGGATGAAATTAAACGCCGACAAAACAGCTGTTGTGCACTTTTCAAAACGTCATACCAACCTTCTTCAGCCTCTTACACTCTTTGGAACACAACTCCAATACAATAGTCAAGCACGCTATCTTGGTGTTGATCTGGACAGGACTCTACTATTCAAAACTCATCTCAAAACTGTTGCTACCAAAGCACTCTCTCGACTCTTGGCTCTCTATCCAATACTTAGAAGTAAAGAACTCACTTTACCAGCTAAGCTCAACTTATATAAAATGATGATACGCTCTCTCCTTCTGTATGCTGCACCTGTATGGCAACATGCAGCAAAATCATATCATCTCCAACTCCAACGTGTTCAAAACAGAGCAGCAAGGATAATTACAGGACACAGTAGAGACACTAGGATAATGCAACTCCATGAAGATTTATCACTACCAATGCTAGCTGATGTCATCGATTTTCAATGTCGATCCTTCTGGACTCGTATGCAACATTCTCCTCACCCTACCTTACACACCATTGGCACCGCTCAACCTATCCGCTATACTCACCGTATGCCTCATCCTACATAACATCCCTACTTACAACTCAGATCACCTGTCTTAAATATAATGAATAGGAAATAGGAAATCACATACTCTGCTTTTATGGAAGGAATAAATTCCAACTTAGCCTCCCTGATCACATTATAACATCTCGCTTCGCTTAACGAAACACAACACCTTTCCCTCCTCCAACTCGTCATTTATTATTTCATCTTACTAATTAGAATCATTGACCTGCCCTAGGGATGCGACAGTTGCTCCCTATTCAATCATATACAAATCATTCAACCGCCATCCCAATCACATTGAAGTCATGAGCTAACTAGCTCGATACTTCATTTATGAACGTCATTTAACTCTCTCTCTCTCTCTGTCGCAATTTGCAATGTATGTTGATGAAAATAATTGTCTGCTAGGTTACGCAAACTTCACAGTGATTTGCTTATTCATATGATTTGAACGTGTAATTCTAATCGATAAAGTATTAATGAATCTCAACACATCAAGTTTGCAAGTCCTATGAAAATCAATTATAGTTTAATGCTAATTAAAAAAAAAAGAATCTTTACTTATTTTCGGTTTTGTCAAGTAGTACCATCTGGTACAAATAATGTTTCGTAGAAACCCAGCCACTGCTTCTGAAGTCACATAAAGAAAGAAAACCGTTAAGAATTGTGTTGTGGTTGCTACAATTTGTAAAATTTCACTTCCTGTCGGAGAATATTAAACCTTACATTCTTTGAGCATGGTATAAATCTTAAAAACTGTCACAATTTCGAACGTCTAAGATTATTTTCTAAATTTATGTAACCTTCGGATCGTAATACATTTCCTTCTCCTTTCTCTTGGCAGAATGTTTTAATATTGGCAGTCATATATTGCTACTGTGATCGTATTTTTTGTAGCAGGAATTTGGTAATCCTACCTTCCTACCTTAAAGTGTCCTTTTCTCAGTAACTACTGTAGAATGTAGATTTCTTGGGGACCGAAGTTTATTCGCAAATGTTAACATCTTCTTTAGTTGGCCAAAGGAAATATTATTAATTTGTAATTTTCTATTTAATCAACGAAATTGTACTTTTCAGAAAAAAGATTAGTACAGATAATAAGATAAACTATTTGTTGAAAAGAAATCAACAGAAATTGTACTTCTTATCGTATGTACAGTATATTCAATAACCTACTCTGAAGTACGGAAGAAATGCTCTCATTACTTGAGTGATCAAGTCCTTTGTACTCAAGAATTATACGATCTTTCCAAATGTTTCGGATATTGGCTTTCTTTTATAGTGCAGATGTAGACTGGGACATATATACAGTATGTTGAAACATACTGTATATTACGATGCTGCTCAAGATCTCATGGAAAGGTTTAAAGATTTGACGAATTTCACCTTAAGAAAAAAAATCCGAATCTGAAACAGCAATTTCTTTTTCGGATGTGAAAGTAGAATAAGCTTTCATATTTGAGTTGAAACTTGTGGATACGTATATAATAAAATAACATTGAGATCCAAATTTCCTGAAATTTAACGATCTTGGCTTGAAAGTACAGAATTTGTTTACCTACATGTATCTACTGTTATGTCTGAATTCATTTAACTTCGTAGAGATCATGTTTCTTGGCAAGTACAACTTCCAGAGAGACAAATATTCAGAAAACTGGCCATCTATACTAGGCTGTCTCAGGATTTGCTTGCTGGGAATTAGATGATGCAGCGAGCGGCCGTAACTCAGTTGGTAGAATTTCGCTTCTTATGCGCAAGGGTCTGAATTCAAGGCCATTGCTAACTACCTTCCAATATCCAACCTCGTACTGTAACCTGAAAGAAGATATAATGTACTTAACGGTGATTTACAAAGATCCAAACAAATAAATTCACTATGGAAATGCAGTCATAGTGGCAATTCTAGGGCATCACATTTTCACACCTTCATGTAAAAATAACCACTAACTAACTAACTAACTAACTAACTCTATGGTTTAAGGAACTCGCAAGTTCACCGCCGCAGTAACAAACGTTCACCATTGGATTCAATCCTGGGCAACATCTACCCAGTTTTCATCAAGAACAGCTACTTCTGGAACATCTCTTCTAATATTATCCTTCCAACGACGTCTCGATCTTCCCAATGGTCTCATTCCATCTGACCTTCCAACCAGGAAATAACATAATCTTCGTTTTTTCCCCATCCGAGCTACATTTCCTGCCCACTTTAGCCGTCTCGAGTTGTGAATCGTACAATCAGTGGAGTTCTTCATTATGCAGTATCCTCTATTCTCCTGTCATCTCGTCCCGTTTTTGCCCGTATATCTTTCTCAAAACCTTATTTTCAAACACACGTAATTTATGTTCATGTGCTAGGGTTGTACTCCAACTTTCGCAACCGTAAAGTATCACTGGCAGAATAACCGTTCTGTATATTTTCAATTTCAACTTCCTTGATATTAATCGCGAGGTTAGGAGTTTCTGGACTAAATAGAAACATGCGTTGCGCGATACTAAACGACTTGTTATTTCTTTCGTTATCTCGATTTTGCTTGTTACGAATGCTTCCAAGTATTTACATTTGTTTACTTTCTATATCTTCTCATTCTTAATTGTTATGTACTTATACCCTGTGTTTCGATTTATGATGTATTTTGTTTTCTCTATGTTTATCTGTAAATATGTCTTGTCGCACGCTTCTACTAAGTCATCTGTATTACCTGTAGTGCCTCTATATCAGTGTTGCCCAATCTTTTGGGTCTCGGGGAACCCCAGAAATATTTAACAAAGCTTTCGGGAACTCCGGCTACCTGGACATAATATTTTTATCTAGTTTAGAGGAAAATATAAAGTAGTATTGTACAGTAGGTGAACCACACATTAAATCTTATGTTTTGAATAGAATTTTACTGAGATTCGCGTAACCCGTATTACTACGTCGAGGAACCTTAGGGTTCCGCGAAACAACGGTTGGGAATCACTACTCCCCCTAGGAACATTCCCCTATTAAATCTATCATCCGCCTACACGAACAGTTGATTCAATCTATTCAATATTCATTCCTTTTTTGTCCTCTTTTATTTTAAAAATCGCATATTATAAAGCAAAGTTGAACAGTAGTGGTGACAAGGCATCACTTGTTTCAAACCGTTGCGAATCTTGAAACCATCTGACATATTTTATTACATACCCGTACTCTGCTTATGGGGTCGCTGAGACACATCCTCACGAGTTAAACAAGTTTCTTCGGAATTCGAAATTGTAGAAGGATACTGTATAGCTTTTCCCTTTTAATAGAATAAGAAGCCTTCTTAAAATCAATGAATAGCTAGTGAACACTCCCTTTATATTCCCATTTCTTCTCCAAGATTTGTCTCAAGGTAAAAATCTAGTTAACGTGGATCTATTTCTCCTGAATCCACATTAGTGATCTCCAATTATTTCATCTACGTATACATTTAGGCAAGTTAGCAGTATATTACTCGATAATTTTTAAAATGGTGGAAGTAAACAGATTCCCCGGTAATTATTACAGTCCGGTTTATCGCCTTTTTAAAAACCGGAACTATTATTGAGGTTTTCCATTCTTTGGAAGCTCCTTATTTCTCCCTATAGCGTTTATCAATTTATGCAGTTCCTTGATTAGTGCCGTTTCTCCCGCTTTAATTGTCTGTACTCGGTGATTTGATTTCCTTTTACTTCCTTATCTACATTTCTATCTCGATCTCGCTAGGTTCGGGTATCCAGGGTTCTGCGGTATAGATTTCAATTTTCCCTGATTCTTCTTCGTTGTGTACATTAAGAAGTTTGTCGAAATAACTTTTCCACATATCAATAATTTTAGTCGGATCCGCCTCTAGATCTCCGCATTATTTTCTAATGATCCCTAACCTCGGCTTCGTACAGATCTTGTATCCCGTTTTCTTCTATCTTCTGTGTCATATATTCTCACTTTGTGTTTTTGAGCCCACGTGTGGTGTTGCGTTTCGCGTTACGGTAGTGGTAGGTATTTGCTTCGCTTTTATTGCTTAGCCATCGCTACCTTGCTTGTTTTCGTTTCTCATGAAGTTTAAGGCATTCTTCATCAATGCAAGACTTGTTTCTCCTGGTATTTCTTCTCACCTACACGTTCCTTTGCTGCGCCCTTCAGTGTATCAAGAATTGCCGCCCACATCTTACATTAATTTCACTATTAATTTCATCTTTATTACTACTCTAGTCGGCTAAGATTTCGAACCTATTCGATATTTCGAGTTGGTAGTCTGCTTTTACTCTTGGATTATCTAATCGTGGAACTTCGAATTTAAGTTGTTTTCATCCTCTTCTTCCTCCGTTCGCGATGCATAACTTTTCCCTTACTTTTGTGATCACTATGTGATGGTCGGTGTCACCTTCCGCTCCTCTATAAGACCTAATATCCATTGTATTGGTGTATCTTCGTCTATCTACTAATACGCGATCGATCTGGTTGAGCGTTTTGCCATCCGGAGATATCCTTGTATATTTGTGTATGTCTTTGTGCTAAAATAATGCAATATAAATAAATAATTATTCTTTCGTTGGAGGGGGGGGGGGGGCTAGCTGGATCCGACACTGATACTTCTTTATTTTACAAATTTCATAAGAAACGAGTAGTAAAGGGGTTTGTTTTAAGGCCATAAATAAAATCCAATTCGTTATTATGATGCATCTGAAACTCTGATAGCGAGATGGTAAACAATGAAAGTCCCTAGCCAATACTTTCCTCATCCTCTGCCTACCTCATCTCGATCTGAGCCGAAAATGGCAAAAGGTCATAGCTAAAGCCACTTTAATGCAATGTATCTGAAATTAAAAAAATATATATTTTATGGAGATAGTTGTCTATTTGACTGTTATTGTTTTCTAATGACAAAAGCTCATAGCTAAAGCCACTTTAATTCAATGTATCTGAAACTCGAAAAATATATATTTTATGGAGATAGTTGTGAATTTGTCTTCTATTGTTTTCTTGTCCAAAGTTAGTTGATAGGAATATATCTAACGTTCTTTATTTTTTTAAAAATACATGCTTTATTTCTCAAAAGTAAATTCATCTGGGAAAGGAAATTCGTATCTTTTTTTACATTCCTGCTTGCTTAAAAGGGGTGGGAGGAGGGCATTTTTTTGTTCTATCCTTTTTAACAACACAATGTTTATTGCGTAGAGGCTGATAACCACGTTACAAAGTTAGTCACGTTGGTGATGGAGAAGGTTGTGGTTTGAAGATACAAGAAGATACTGTCGATTATTTGTTTTGCTTGGGTCACTCCAATATATAAACTATATGCGTGTTTCAAAAGCACTAATCTATGTATAACTTATCAATTTCTTCTCTCTTTCTATGATGCTGCTTTACCCCTCACACCTCACAATACTCCAAAATGAAAAGTAAAAGAAACCAAAATAAGACTTACCGTTTGGTAGCCGAAAAAATCCAATTTGGAAAGACTACGATGATGAGTCCTTCCTTACCCCAGATTTCCGAGATCCGGAGATCCGAAGCTCAGATCCGGAGATCCGAAACCCGGATCCGGACATCCGATACTCGGACTCCGGATCTGTTTGGCTATCCCTAGTTACGTTATGTTTAGCAGTTAATATACATGATAGTTCGTACGATGAAATCAAAAGCAAATTGATTGAATACCTCGGAACGACTTCATGCGATATAGTGGAAAGATACAATTTGAATTTATTTTAAGGTCTTTAGGCAACTGTGGCTCAGGCTGTATGGATGATGATAGGATGAATTGGTGGAATGAAGAAAGTGGGAGGAAACGGGAGCACCCCGAGTTTCACTTGTTGTACCAGGGTGAGTATCAGTCAGTACAGGATTTCGTTCGAGCACTTAAGCAAGCTTCTGGGTGAGGGTATGCTGAGTATTTAGATACAATGTTTGAGGACCAGTTTGTTTTTAGGCATGTACAATTAACCGGTACGTAAGTGTCTCTTATCCTAATGGAAGGTGACCTTCAATGAAGCAGTTGAACTTGCTTTGGTAACAGAACAGAGTAACAAAGATATTTCGCATGTGAGATTAAACCATTCTGTTAGCCACGAGACAGAAAGAAGTACAGTAACACTAAACACTTCAATAGAGATAAACAAAAGCTGCACCAAATTCTATAAAACAACTGTTTACAAAGTACACAGGATAAATGTATCGCCAATGATAACAACAAGAAGCGCTTCATTGAAGTTCTCAAGGAGGTGCTGGAAAAGCTAATATGCAAATCAGACAGACAGTTGAAGACGATGACATACTTATTGTTAAAACGGCCGTTTTTATGTCCCCTAATTATGATGCTGTGATTGCCGTTGGCGAGAACATAGATCTTGTGTACTCCTCATTGGATTAGCAGCAGTCAACAAAAATGTTTTCCTCCAAAAGTGCGGAAAAGGTAAAGCTGCTGATGTTTTCTACTCAGCCGACTCTTTCGCTACAGTTTAACAAACATTATTTTATTCCTGCATACATACAGTGGATGTGATAAAATATTTGCACTTTTTGGCCATGGAAAAAAACAAAGTTTGCTCACTACTGTATCCAAGCATCCCGAAATCCAAGAAAAAGGCAAAAGTATTTCTGAACCCTCTTGCCATAACCGAGGAACTGGCAGAGGTTGGAGGAAAATTCCTAGTTGAATTGTATGGGGGTGATCCTACGTTATAAAATATTGACGAACTGAGATACCATATTTTTGTAAAAGCAGCCGCCAAAACAAAATTCCATCTTTCCAGACTGTTCCTATTAGGGATACTGGTCGGCTGCATGCCATGAGGACATAAGTCCAGGTGCAGTCGTGGCTGTAAGAAGAGAAACATCCTGTAGAATAGGGCTGGATGAGCACTCCGCCGAGTCTCTTTCCCCTAAAAACAAAGAAGTACATAACCCCGGAATCTCTACTCCACTGCATCTCGTGTGCCTAAAATAAATGTTGCAGGAATGCATGTGGATGCAGAAAAGCAGAGTTGAATTTCTCCTCGATATGCAAGTATTGTATTGGACACTCCCTAAAAATGCAACACCCTCCATTTTGGACTCTGAAGCAGAAGATATCGGCGCTCCATTATCCATAAACATGATAGGTGCCCAGCTAGAAGACGAGAGTTTGAACGTTTAACTAGGGAAACTTGAAGACACGGACGTGAATTTGGACCACTTGGCAGTTTTGTTTTTAAATTTTGATTTAAAAAAAAACATGTTGATTAATTATGTTTTCGTGCACATATTATTCTTATTAATAAAATTTTTAAGTTGCAAGTATGTAGTTTTCAATGTTGTCATTGCACCTTATTCCTATTAAAATCAGTACAACGATCAAAATTATGTTAAACATTTTACCGAAAGCAACATTTTTTTTAAAGTTCCGTATCTCGTGATCTATTAGACGTAGAGAAACCGTTTTGTGGTCAAATTGTAGGTAATTTAGTTTACATATTATTATATGACATTTTGTTGTAGGGCTCGCCCTTTTGAAGCTACATAGCAAAAACCGGCAACAATTCTGTACTTTTCTCTTTGGGGGGGACAATCGCCGAAATTTGAAGAGCTCTATCTTCGAAACTATTTGAAGTAGGAAAACGATTCTGCATCCAGAGTTTAGCAAATTTATTCTTATTTTTACAAAAAAGCAAAATGTAACCTTTTCTATTAAACCCATCGTTTAGGAGATGTTCGACAAAAAATGAAAAAAGGTAGAAAATTTTGCAGTTTTATAGCGCTGGTGGCGCTCGTTGAAATTGAAAAACTTGATTTTTGTTCACTTGCTCGACCCACACAACATACACAAAATTCAGAACCACGAATTAATGCACCTATTTTCTACGTTTTGGCTGGACTAAAAAGTAACGTGATAAAAATAATTCAAGGATTTTTTTCTTTCGATATTTAATCTTTGTTGGATGAAGTAGGCCAAGGATGGTGAAGAGTAAGGAGTATTTACATACCATAAACAACAAATTCTTCACTTGACCTTTATGCTTTAATGGTATTACCACTTTTGCGGAAATCGGTAGCTTTCGTTCTGAAATATTTCTTAAAAAACGTATTTGGAGGTAGTTTTTAAGTATTTATTTTAAGTAGTCTTGTTATGTTTGTATCTATTGGGTTGTAGGTGGCTCCTGAACCCTACTTTATAATGAAATATGGTGAGATTTAACGTTAACCGCTCGTTCTCTGGTTGTCTTTTCGGATAAACAACATTACGAACCTATATATCGTCAATTGAAATACCTATTTGAATTTCCTGTTTTACCTCTTAGTTTTTTAAATCTACATCGGTAGGGTTTACAAAATTAACTTTTTATTCGGTTTTGGAATTTTTTTTTTTTTTTTTTTTTGCAAAGCATTGGCTTTGAAAACGATTTTTCTTTTTGCATTAATTGCAAGTCTTTCTGAAAGCAGGACATTTTCGTATTTGATGTTTATACTCACAGGAAGAGCATTTAATTTGTTTATTTTGTTGTTCGAAGTTAGTACAAGAAGATTGTTCATTTCTTTTAATATTTTAGTTAGGTTTATACTTCTAAAGAATTTATGTGAGTAGTATGCAGATCATTGTTAAATTTTAATTTCTGTTTCTACTGTTTCAAATTGAGTTGCCAATTGAATAAATAGTCTTTTCAAATGAAAGTTCATCATCCTGCATTAGTCGTTTAGGCAAAGACCTATTTAGAACGCTCAACACCAATTGGTCCTTACACGCCTCTTTTTACAAAGTTCCAAATCTACATTTGGCAGCATTTTTTCGTACTTGTTCGATATAATTCTGTATTGAGTATCCTATTTTTGTACCAACTTATGAAAGGGGGACCTTTCTTTAGTAACATTGGTATGTTTTCTAAATAACGTAATCAGAACTTCTTGTAGATATATACACGATAGTTTGATTACCTCATGCGGATGCACTAATGTTTGATTCTAGTATACAGTTCTGGTATCAATAAAATCAATAAAATTTGTTGTTTTTTATCGGGTCTAATTTCTTGTAGTTCACAGAAAACGTTGAAACATTCGAGATAGTTCTCAATCGATTCTCTATGTTCATCGGCATTATAAAATGCTAATCTAGAGTCAGTCATTATATGAATTAACACTTTTGTGTACACTAGGTATACAAAATCTCAAAATGAAATCAATTGCCAAATCAGAATAAGTTCAAATCATGTCACGATTCATTTGTCACTTTTGACTGGGCATCCTCGTCAGTAATGTTGAAATATGTAAATTCGTTAACTTTTCTCGTCGCTAAATTTTTATATCTTTCATTATGTGGTTTATTTCAATAGCCAATTACATGTGTTTCCGCTAAGAAACTTGAAATCTATGAAGTAGCCTTTTGTCGGTGAAGTATCTACAGTTCATCATTCATATCTTAGTATGATTTCCATTCTTGTAAGTTTAATTAAAAAAATACAACAACACAGTAACGCATTTTGACATATTTCATAGATGAATATATTTAAAACCACTGTAGAAGTCTTAAAAAATCTTTCCATCAATAAATCATATATATATACCATAGAAGTTCCACATATTGTCCCTTGTAGTTCATATTGCATTTCTTATTTACCAATTCTCATAATGTTATAATCACAGGAGTAGATTTTCATATCAACCTTTTTACTTTTGAGAATATGAACATCCTATCATTTAAATTCATTCTATATGTCTAGTCACCAAAATCCGATCATAACCAATATGTCGCATCCTATTCTTAAACTAACAAACAAAGTAAACAAGGATTGTTAGATTTATAAACAAAAAACAAACCATGTACTATAGTCAAACTAACTACAAAATGATCCTAATCTTTGAATTAACTTATTTTGAAATTCATTATAAATGAATACATTATTTCAATTATCTATTACGAAGTAATATTTTAGTAAGAAATAAATGAATATTTCAAACTAATTTAAGTAGAATCTAATAGCTACCAACATTTATTTTGATGGTTCTTTTTATTTCAGTCAGTGTCTGTACTTGAATTCACTAGTCGAAGATAAAAGTCTGGCAACCATAATATCCGAATTCTGTATTAATCGAACTATATCGACATGCTGGTTTGTTTTATAGTTCAGAAATCCAGAGTGACTGTGATATGGTCATGTACGACTGACCTATGACGGCCACAAACATTTCTTCTGAGTTTACTTGTCGACTTCAGTAAGCTTGGTGAAATCTTTATGCCTTCCTTCATTAATACTGAAACATTTTAACATAAACCAATGGTAATTCTTTTGTCCTCTTAAGGTAAGCATAAACAGTAATTTACATCAGCATTATTATTATGCTGACATCTTTGTTCAAAATCTCTAAATTCATGAAAATGCCTACAACACAAACTTTCGCATCAGCAATAGAGGGTGATTCTTTTCGTTAAAAGAAACTTAATTGCAATTAGTGCTGTGTTGATTGCAACTATAAGCAGATTCTATAAACTATTCAAAGTTTATATCACTACTATATGAAACCAGTTGGTTTTAAGTGCATATAGAAATTCTACGAGAATTGCAATGGTGTACAATTATTGCATTTTGTTTTCCCTTTCAGTTACGGTTTCTATTTGAATAAATTTGTTTTTCATCTTTAACTTCTTTGATGATAATTCACCACTGTTCTAAGATTGAAGGCCTTTACTTGATTTTGTCTTTTGAAGTGGGACAGCAGAATATCACTGAATAACAACATATTTTAAAGATTATAATCAAAATATAATTTGAGCTATATACTGTATGTACTCTGATTCTCAAGTTATCTGAAAAAATAATTCAATGATATATTTTCTTTTCAGATTATGAATTGGTGTTCAGGGACCAGTATGGAGGAATTAGTAAGCTTAATGTACGGAACAATACAGTAGACGTGCTCATGACTAACAACACATATGTAAGTATAGATTGCTTATATTTGCTATGTTATTGCATTTGTAATTCAGTGTGCTTGAATAATGGTGTCATGCTCTCTCATAAGATACTACATTTGGGGCGGAGTGGGTGTGTGTGATAAATTTCGAGACAAAATAATGTTAGATAGTTTCATAGTATTTTATCAGTAGTTTGTAAGAGGTAAGTGATCGACACCACATAAATTATAAGGAAAATGTTCGCAAATTTTATAGATATTGCAAGGTGTATGAAAATTACCTTAATTAGCTTCTGTAGCAATTTACTCCCTGTGAATGTCCTACGAATATTTTATCTATGAATTGCCTGGATGCATATAGGCTCGAAAGTAAGCTTCTAGGGTATAACTGATTTGCAAGCAATTTGTATGAGTATATTGATATTTTAGATTTGAATTTAGAATACTTAAAATTTTATTCCAACCTATAAATCAAAGTTTTATACACTCTAATTATTTCATATAGCAATTAATATCAAATTTTAAAAATGATCAATACCTTTTAAAACACAACAAATTGAATCATTTGGACGAAAATTGTGAGGAAAAAATAGGCTCTGTCATTTTAGGAAAATTCTCTAATTCATAAAGACCTAATATAGTTTTCGAATCATATTCTCCATTGGCAACATTGCTTTCGAGAATTAGTCGGGCCTGTAAACATGAATGTTTTGGTAATACTAGCACCTTAACAACAAATGCACATTTATCTTAAATAAGCTTCACAACTTGTTGTCCAGTCTATACCCAGTGCATTTAAGTTCCCAATCATCTTGATTTGTGTTGTCTTGTTGATAACATTTTCCATGAACCACTTAAAGTACCTGAGATAAATTTACTTTCAAGTATGGGTGCAAATAATGTATAGCAATTACTCCGAGCGACAGGCCTGACTTAGTTATATAACCTAACATCCAAGTTCATGTGAGGTGCCTTTATCTGTTCAAAATGAAGTTGAAGAGTACAGGAAAAGAAGGGGGCATGTGCATGAAAAGTGATTTCTTGTAAAAGACATTTGAAAGTCTAACTCCATCATTTACACCCATGAATTTCATATTCGTAAAACTGCTATAACTTGGTGATTACTTGTGCTTTTGGTTTGAAACTTTCTAAGTTGTTAGCTGTTATTGTGTAGTACCTGTTAGTAGTGCAAACTCATTTTTATTTTAAAAATGCTCATATTCCTTCCCCCCTCCCTGTATTCTTCAATTCTTTGTTGATTAATAGGTAGTAGGCATAACAACTTTGTTTTACAAGTTGTTTGGATGTGTCCATCCGCTCTAATCAAATTATAGTTATCTGAAAATTAGGGAAAGTGTTATCTATCTGTTTTGAACCAAGACTAAATTATTGTAACTATATCAAAGTAATCAAAATCAACTTAATTTGCGAAGTGATTAATCTTAGTGTTTACACCACTTACGTTATGATAATACAGATTAATTAGAGATTCACCCATTTATTGTTGCAGCTGATATTTCACATGAAACTGCATCATTCTGTTTGGACTCTCCTGTAATGATAATAATAATAAATTTAGTTTACCTGGTGTACACTTTAATGTTGGCAAGTATCCCTTCTCTTCTTTTACTTTTAAAGTACATTAATTAAATTCAATAAAGTGTGACACCGGGACTTGATTAGCCCAGACTAGAGTGAATCAAAATTCCGGTTTTTCTTCAAAATCATCATCGTGGTAGGTGTCAAAAGTTACCCAAGATGTGCCAAAAAGCACTTTTTTTTATTTATCTCCTACGACGTCGTCTTCCGGTTGAACAGTTGGGCCAAAGTATTGAAATTTCGATATAATTTGACAATTTTGCATAAAAAGCAAGAATTGTCATCCTAGCCTTATTGATAGTCGTACTTGATCATTTTTAGCACTCTTGGAGTGTTCGACCACGTCCTGATAGAAGAACGGATGCGACAAGGGCTTTAAAAGTCTACAAATGACGGCAAAATATGATGGAAAACACTCAAAATTGATGGTTTCTTGGGTACGTTGCTTGCCAACTGACGCAAGTTGCAGACATTATGGGGATATTTCCACTTCTGAACTATCCAGAACTCACCACGTGAAAGTTGTTTCAAGTCGAGACCCACGCGTCTGCACCCCAATCATACAACCATCGTGGTAACAGTGTAAGTGTACAAGTGGACAGTGTGGGGTCCATTATGCACTCTGCTCCTTTCTCTAGACATAAGTGAATGAGTAGTTATTAACGCCCTAAACGAGCTGGTGAGCTTCTAAGAACAGGACGTCCAGTTTTTGGTAAAGTGGGCTCCAAACCACTCCGTTTAAAGAACTCTTGCGTGAATTGAACCCGTCACCACGCGCGCATAAAGCGAAAGTATAAACTTCTCGGCCACAGCAAGATCCACTCTCTGGTTATCTCGTTCCATTTATATTTCCTTACAATAGTCAAATCAATTATGATTTTAAGTAGTTACTTTTAGGTAATGTAATTAAACTCTCTCTTTAATGTAACGTAATCAAGCGTATATTCACTACTTGAATATTGGTTGGAGATAAGTTTCCACATCATTTTCCAACCAGCACATAACACTCCCATCAGAGAATTGGATAAAACGTGGTAAGTTTTGTCCTTTCATATAGGTACCGGTATATAAGCATTCAGAACCAATTTTCTGTAACTCACTTTCTTTTTTTAAATTTTATACTCATTTTACTATTATCCGGAAATGTCATTTTTGCTGTTCCTCGGTTGGTATTTGCATCTTTATTTATTTACTACTAATTTCTTATGACGTTGAAACCATCTTGATTATTATCTGCATTTACAGCTCTTCCATCACTAAATCTGTGACTTACGAAACTCACAATTTTATCGCCGCAGTAATAATCAATGGCCATTGGATTCTAGCCTGGGCAAGATCAAACTAGTTTTCAGTATGAACTCAGGAAGTTTCCTTCTAAATTTGTCATCCTAATGACGTCTCGGTCTTCCCAAAGACCTTTTTCCCTTCTGTTTACCAAACCCGATGCAATATAATCTTGTTTTTTTTCTATTATCTGAGATATATGCCCTGCTCAACTTAGCCGTCCTGATTTCATTATTCATACAAAATCGGATGAATCATACAATCTAAGCAGTTGTTCTTTTTATGTACTCTTCATCATTTTCTGGCCGCCTCGTCCCGTTTCGACCTTATATCCTTCTCAAACACACGCAAACCCTACCTTTAAACACACACAATTTATGTTCCGTTACCAAGGTCGTACTCCAACTTTCGCAACTGTAAAGTATTACCGGCAGAATAACCATTCTGTATATTTTCATTTTAAGCTTACTTGTTACAGATCGCGAGATTAGAAGTTTCTGAACTGAATAGAAACATAAGTTGCTCGAAGCTAAGCGAAATTTTATTTCTTCCGTGACTCGTTCTCACTTGTTATATATACTTCTAAGTATTTACATTTGTTTACTTTCTCTATGATCTTATTCTTACTTGTTTTGTATCTATTGTCTTTATCCTCTGTGTTTCGGCTTATCATATATTTTTTTCTCTCTACATTCACCTCTAGCCCTATCTCATCGCAACCTTCTACTAAAACATCAGTGCTACTTTCTGGTGCATCTATATCGTCCCCTATTAAATCTACATCATCCGCATACTCGAACAGTTGGTTTAAGCCATTCAAAGTTAATCCCTTTTTGTCCTCTTTTATTTTTGGGATAACATATTCTAATGAAAAGTTAGAGTAGTGGTGACACGGCATTACCTTGTTTCAATCCGCTGCGTATCTTGAAATTATCAGACGTATTATTAGCCACACGCACTAACGTAATTGTCCACATGTACTCGCACAGTGTTCACAATAGTTGGGTGATTGGGATGAATCTCGACTTGCAGCAACTTTCACATGCTGAGTCCTAGGGAGTTCTAAGAGATGCAAAGATCCCCATAATGTACATAAAACAATTCGCGACCGGAACTTGCGCCGGTTGGAACCATCAATTTTAAGTGATTTCCACCGTGTCTTGCCGTCATTTGTAAAATTTTAAAGCGCTTTCCGCACCCGTTTTTCGAGCTGGACGTGGTCTAACACTACGGTAGTGCTAGAAATGATCGAACGAGACTATCAATAGGCTTGGGGTGATAAATTTTGCATTTGATGAACATTTGACAAATTTTGTCAAAAATGCGAAACTTCGACCTAACGGTTCAACCGGAAAATCAAGTATAACCAGGAATTAAAAAGGGTATTCTTTCGCCCTCGGTCTCGCTCACTCCTCAAACGCAAGGAAATAATCAAATGCTCTACTTTGTCTTCCGAGTGACGATACCTAAATCGGATCACCAGGTCAGTCGGGACCCAAGAATAGGGCCGCTCCAAAACTTGACATACTGTGCTCAAGTATTGATTCTATTGTTCATTGGAAAGTAGGAATGACCAAACGGATCCAGATATCGGATATCCAGATCCGGATGTCCGGACCCGAGTTGCGGATATCTGGTGCATAGATACATCATCATAGTCTTTCCTAGTTCGTACGTATTTTGGGGGATTTTTTCGGCTACGAAACGATAAGTCTTATTTCGGTTTCTTTTACTCTTCTTCATTTTGGAGTATTGTGAGGGGAGAGAGAGAAATCAGAATCATAGAAAGAGAAAATAAATTGTTGAGTTACACATGAATTGCAAGAGTAGTGCCATTGAAACTAGTCATATAATAGGCTGTTAGTAACACATATATTGAAGTAACAAAAATGAAACAAATAATCGACAGCACCTGCTTGTCTCTTCAAACCCCACCCTCCCCCATCGCCAATCCTGACTACTCTTTGCTCTGTGACGTGACTATCAGTCACTATGCAATACACATTGCGCTGTTTAAAGGATATAACAAAAACTTGTCCTTCTCTCTTCCTTTTAAGCATGCAGCGAGGTAAAATAACACACGAAACTCCTTTTCCAGATTACATAATTTGCTTTTGAGAAATAAAGTATGTATTTTAGAAAAATAAAGAACGTTAAAAATGTTCTTATCAACGAACCTTGGACAAAAAACAATAACAATCAACAACACAACTATCTCTACGAAATATATTTTTCGAGTTTCAGATACATTGAATTAAATTATCTCTATTTATGGTCAATTATGAAATGGCCTGGTCAATACCTTCTCCATGCTCTGCCTACCTCATCCCAGCCTCTCTCTCTCTTTCTCACCGAGCCTCCGTAGCTCAGTAGTAGAGCGTTGGCGTAGGATTCGGGAGGTCGTGGATTCGATCTCAGCGGTCGACCATTCTGACTGAAGTTTTTCCTGAGTCACACCAGGCAAATGCCGGGGTGGCACCTTCAACATAGGCCCTGGCCGACACCTTCCCGAATCTTTCCTCCTTCCTTATCCCGGCCTGAGCCTTAGATGCCTAAGAACCATAAATAAATTCAAAAATACAATTCTCTCTCTCTCCTTTCTTTCTTTGGCTCAGGCCGGGACCAGGTAGGCAGAGGATGAGGACTGTATTGGCCGGGGCCTTTCATAATTTACTATCCCGGCATCACAGTTTCAGATGCATCATAATAACGAAATCTGAATTCTGGGTCTTTGAATTTCCGACCAAAATCGGACGAATCCATTGGCTCGGATATGCGAAACCCCGATAATCCAAGTTTCGGTTATCCATCCTTTTGGATCCGGATCTGGCCATCCCTACTCAACAGTTTTCGAATTACATCAAAATGTTGCTAAAATGCATTTTACTACAGGCTTTTATCCCGTCTTTAAAACTGCAGCCGCGTTATTGTCTTTGTTTATTGACTCCACGTGAAATTGACGAAGCTACAGAAATTGGGCTTTTATTGTCAGGAAAGGCCCTAATAGTACCTGATTAGAGCGGACCGCGGTGGATCAGTTGTTAGAGCGCTCACCTCTGGCGCTTGGGTTCGTCGGTTCAAACTCTCCTCGTGCCATGTGGGCTTTGTGGTGAAGAAACACCGTATGCGTGTTTTTTTTCGGGGTTCTCACGTTTCCTCCCACTTGCTACATTCTGAGCCTAAATTGCCTAAAGGCCTTAAAAATTTAAATTCAAAGTTCTTGATTACAGCACAATAATTTATCATAATGTGTATTTTTTCTTGATTTCGAAATGAGTCTGTGCTTTAACGTTTATTATCAGTATAGTACTCTGAAATTTGAATAGTCAACTTTTCTTTGTCATGTCAATCATTTTTTATTATTATTATTTGAGATCGCAACATTTCATTGCTTATCTCTCGTGTAAATATACACTATATTATTACACTGGAAATGTTAAAAGATTAACATTTGCTGCCGAAAGGGTGGTTGTCAATTTTTCTGTATTGATTTCGATGTTTATCTAACACAAGGTTCTTGTGAAAAAATGAATTACAACTATTGTTTCGAACTGCGCGAGGAATTTAAGGTGTGAGAAATAGTCTATATACACAGAGAATTGACGTGCGGTGGTGGTGTAATGGACAACATACTCGGCCGGCAACTGGGAAATCTGGGTTCGAGTCCCGGGCGCGGCCGTTGTTAATTTTCCTGTATTCATTTCAATGTTTACCTAATACAAGATTATTGTGAAAAAAGGTATTACAACCCTAGATATAGATCATTACGCCTAAAATTATACTATTTTTTTTTTTTACATATTAACCGGAATTTCAGGATGGGGGTTCAGGCCAACCCTCTAAATACATACGTCCATCACTATTTCCATATCTCTTAATATCGTACTGTTCCTTTCGTTCTGCCGTTTTATTGCTTTACAAACTGACCGCGACGTGGAGAAATAATAGAACCTTCGACACGGAATCGAATATTACTTTGGGTTAAGATAAAGGTAGACAGAGTTTGACTTTTTCCCGACACCTTTTTATTACAAAACTTATGCACACGTAAAATATAACATATAAATATGTTGATAATAATATCGTCCGGGACTTGAACTTAGTGCAATATATGCAATCGTATGTGGTTCACCTCTTAAGGATCTTCTCGTATTGCGTGTTGTCTTATGACTTCGGCAGTAATACTTTAGGAGTTTGTTATTTAGGTAATTAACATTTGTGGCGTATGTTGGACTCTTGACTCCAGACCAAGCCAGAAGTAAGGAAGAGGTGACCACCGGCGAGGTGATGCCCACCTGGGCCTCGTCCGGCCCTTTTATAGGGCTCTATATGCCTTCCTTGTAGGTGTGTCCAGCAAAGGCAATTTCTTCGGCTGAGGTGGGTGTCGTCTGCTTGGTTATGTAATTGATAGTACACACTTGTTTATGTTTTCTGCTTCCACGTGCTATTGCGACAGGATCATTACAATATCATTGTTTTTCGGTATTTTGATATTGGTTGGTATTTCAATATTGCTCGGTATTTCTGTACATTGGTATCGTTCGGTATAGCGGTATTTTCGGTATATCGATAATTGTCGGTATCCAAAGCACAAAACGTTAGTATGAAAATCTCAATACCGAACACCCCTAGGCTATCGCTGCCTGTTTTTTATCTACTTGGTAGTGCTTCTTTTTCAGTATAGAAACTCTTCATTTGGGTTGGGGTTCTTTAGTATGCAGGCCCTAATTATGCTTTTTTTTTAATTATTTAAAAATGAATGGTATTGGGTTCAGAGTCCAACTATGTGGGTTCACAGGCTTGTTCTTTCTGGTTTGCTGGTACTAATATTTTCAATCTTACACACATTACAATTTGTATTACACTCATTTACAATACCTATAGTTTAATATTTATTTGAATTTGAATTTGAATTTATTATAAGGCCTTTAGGCAACTTTGTCTAAGGCCGAATGGCTGACGATGGAAGAATGGGTGAAATGAAGAGAGTCGGAAGGTTGGAATGTAAATTATGGTGCTTATGTCAATGTATAGACTGAACGTTTACTTCAATATGGGTAATATTGCACCGCGTTTATTTATTTACTGTAATTTCAAGTCAACATTGTTGAGGGCATAATTTGTACCAAAAATGATGTGGTGCAAGGAAACCCGCCTATCCCTTGTTAATTCGCTAAAATCACTTTTGACCTTCTATATGCGTTTCTTCTCAAATGAATTATACATCATTCAAAGCAGCTCTAATTGAAGATTGAACCCATATATAACAATATGAGAATGCTTACTTAGCTCTTGCTCTTTAACGATATTAGAATACTTTTAGTTTTTGCCTGAAACAAAGCTTTTCACTACGGTATATACCTTTCATCTTTAGTACTTACACCAGATGTAGCACATCCATACTTGTTTCAGATTGATTAGCGAATGACGCTTTCAAGACACAAACCACAGATGATTAAGAACGTTAACAATATTTTAAAATTTATAACATATACTAAACAAATTAAGTAATTACGTATATAATAACATTATACACAAAATACGTTTACCACGGATGAAATTAACGAAAAACTTATATTTCTTGTTTTTTTCAGATAAAACAATCTTAACAATGATCTTTTTAGTTGATGTCATTTCACAGATTCATTAAATATCAACGATATTTTAGTGGTTTTTTCGACAACATAGAAACTCTTCCAGCGTTGCTATAATGGTTTATGTGGGCCTCGTAGTATTTGTTTTAAGTTGCATTTACTGACGATAGACAAAATATGAAGGTTAGAAGAAGAACGGATTATTTCCAATAATAGAGTTAATATTTCTTAAGGAAGGATGCAAAAATATATACGTTTCGAACAGGAAAAGCTAACTTTTCCATATTGGACCTTGGTTGCAGAAGAAAGCCCCTAACCACAAAGACATAAGGAGTAAGATCTCCACGAAAATGTTAATAAATAATGTTTTTCCAAAATATCACACAAGTAACGGACAACAGATTGGTCAAACTTAAAGCAAGTGTTTTTCATCCTTATGTAGCACGCTAACTGTACGTATGCGCAAACAATGAAAAGATTATAGTGCTGTTACCGCCCATAAAATTCATTCTTAATTAAAATATGACCTATATGTTAATGTAGTTGTACTAGATTTGTTTACTAATAAATTATACATATTTTTATTCCTCAACTTGATAAAGATGTAAGAGAAAAGATTATTGAGTCAAAAGCTAGATTTACACTGAACATGCAGTGCAACTTTCAAGTGATTTAATTGCGATTAAGCACTTGCGATTGAGCAGTAGTCAGCGTGAACTGTTGGCATGCCAGAGGAACGGGATGAAGTGAGTCGAAAAACACCTTTCAGAATCGTTCTCGGAAAATATACTTGGATCGCGTCTTATAACATGCGTCGTGTGAGAATATTTTAGGTCTTTATAAGACATTCAGACATTTCTTCAAACTTTTCTTTTTAACATGCTTTTTAACAGTGACTCAATTTTTGAGAATAAATTTGAAACGTTTCTAAAGTTTAAATTATGAGTGAAAATTGTATGTACAATATAACGTTTGAAATTAATTTCCTTAGCTGCAAGTCATACTTTTAATTGTTAATATACAGATGCTTATCAGAATAATGGAAACACCTGAACGAAAGTGCAACTTACCAGATTAATATGGTGTCGGGCCACCTTTCGCCTTCAGAACAGCCTTGATGCGACGTGGGATGGAGGCATAGAGGTAAGTGGAATATTACACCATTCCTCGTGCAGGGCATCGGCCAGTTCTGTGAGAGAGGATGGAGGTGGAAATCGTCGCCGGAGTCGTGTTTCCAAGATGGACCACAGATGTTCAATTATGTTAAGATCTGGGGATTGGGCGGGCCAGGGGAGGTGTTGAACTTCATCCCGATGTTCCTCAAACCACGCTGCAACAACTCCAGCTGTGTGAATGGGTGCATTATCATCCTGGAATATCTCGTCATTGTCCGGGAACAACATCCGGACCATAGGATGCAAGTGGTCTCCTAAAATTGCGACATAATCGTTGGCAGTGATGCGTCCGCGAAGTGTGACCACAGGACTCAATGAAAACCATGATATTGCGGCCCACAGCATCACCGTGCCGCCGCCATGTTTCACAGTTGAGCGGAGACACTGCAGATCATACGCTTCTTTGGGCGTTCTCCACACATAAACACGGCCCGTGGTTTGGAATAGGGTGAATGGTGACTCATCCGACCATACCACACGTTTCCAGTCGTCAACGGTCCAAGTTGCATGGTCGCGGCACCATTTGCGGTTTGCTAAAGCGTTCTGGTCCCTGATGAGAGGTTTGGCCCGTGCAACACGACCCCGTAAGTTCATGTCATGTAATTCGCGGCGGACTGTGATTGTCGAAACAGGTTGGGGGAGGTGCTGATTGAGTTCCTCCGTCACTTGCGCCGCAGTGGCACGACGGTTTCGCGTGACAATGCGCTTTAATACCCGGGGTGCCCTGTCACTGATGCTTTTCTTCCGCCCACTGTTCCGCTTCCCCGATGTGTTTTTCCCGTGTGTTGTGTAGGCCGTCATCACCTTCGACACTGTCCCTGGCGACACACCTAACACACTAGCCACTGCCGTCACACTCAGTCCACATAACCGCGCACCAACAGTTTGCCCTCTTTGAAACTCTGAGAGGTCTCCCATTTTACACTACCTCCGTCTGTTGCAGCCACTGCACACTCCTGTTCCACGACGCCTGACGTAGTATGGAGACCGACCTAACACACCACCACCAGCAGTCCGGCGCTGCGGTCGAAACGACACCACTGCCAACCCATACATCTGACGTGTTTCCAACTACAAGTGTTTCCATTATTCTGATAAGCATCTGTAAGTGCAAAGGAGTCTTCACAGATCGATGATAACACTCAATCTTGCAGAAACCGATCTCTTATATCTTCTTGTATTATTTCTCGGGCTCAAAAAAAAGGTTAACTAGATAGTTACACACGATATAGAGAATGTAACCTGGGATGCCCTTTTCCTGGTGTTCTGGTTTTGCCAACTTTCTGCGTTTTGGCACTTCTTCCATGCATGCTTCGTGGTTCTAGACTAGTGCGTGTTCTGTTTTCGATGGTCCTAGGCTGAAGTAAGGCACTGATGGGTAGATACCCGCCTTGTATTCAGGTCCGATAGCTTTTCTCTTCTATGTTTTGTGCTCTCTCCTGTGGCGTAATGTAGGCTTGTCTTCCAGGTAGGTTTTATCATGTGATGTGTTGGGTAAGCCCCCTTTTCTACAAGAGTGCACCGCGAGGCCCTTGTTTGCTTTTATGTCTACCTGCCTTTGAGGAGAGAGTTCCGATACATCACAAGAAGAATTACCGATGATTCTTTTATGGTTTTTGAAGATTCTGAAGACAGTTTCGATTAGTTTCACGCCAAAATTGATTGAATAACGTCGTTCGATTTGTCCTATACTTTTGTGATGCACTAGCAGAAAACAACACAAATGATTGCTGCATTACAAGTACTCAAATTGCCACTTTAAATTTGCACTGGATGAAGGAAGCTTTACTCAAAAAGATCTTCTTTCATTATAGTGTTGTGGAAGGTAGAATTGAAAATCAATCTCATTATTTTATTACGCTTGCTGTGTTGGAAGATAGTGCGATATATTCACAAGATAAAGGCAATTCAGTTTTATAGGGTAAAGTGTTGTACCCCAGTACAGATACGAAGTGGAACGAAATACAAGTATATACAATTCAACTCCTGATTGTCTATAGAAACGCGGCCGAAATTACATAGAGAGAGTCCATCAAATGGATATTTAGTCTTGTGGATACTAATAATTTTCAAACAGAACAAATAGTCCAAGAAAAAGAAATAGAATAAGACTTCATTACTCTGTCCCTGAAATACCTCTCCTCAAGGTACTTAACTTTCCCTACAAGCAAACGCTTCTTTTTAATTTTATTTTCAGAAGTCCTATGACATAGACATACATATCCTCCATGTAGGCAATACCGGGTGGTCATATCTCAATTGGTAGAGCATCTACTTAGAAATCGGAAGGATCTGGGAACGACCCTAACAGGCACACATCATGCCCAAGATTTTCCCAAGGTTTCGCCTCAGTAACACGAGGCAAATACCAGGATATTACCTCCAAAATATAAAAATTATTCAAACGAAAATCTTGTGTTTGTAAAGCGCGTTAGATAACGTTGTGATTAACTGGGATTTCGCGAGTTACGTTTCATGTGCCATGGGTTGTATCTGAAATTCAGCCCACAAAAAAGAAATTCTCGTTATAAAAATTGTCTATTTCAAAATATACCTAACGATATGTAGGGTTCTGAGGCGATAATGATATGGATTCAATATGTGTAATATGTAACTAACTATAACCAAAAATGCAAACAAACACAGTCATGTTTATCATACGCAAACTGACATAAGACAACAGATAAAAGCAGTTTCAAAGCTAAGTTCTTTCATTATAATATATGTCCTAGGTAGTCCAGTAACTAGTAGACATTCAACTCTTTAAAATATTGGTATCTATTTATTTTAATTAAAACATGTTTTAAAAATATACAAAATGTTCCTGACCATATTTATACATCTCAGTGTTATGATAATCAAGAAAAAGTTCCTTCTTTTCCCCTCTAGTTACAAATTGAATGGGCCATCGTTAAAAGGGGATATGTGGTATGTATATTTAATGGCACGTAATCCCTTTTAACAATGACCTATTCAATTGCTGGCTTGTACTTTAAACAATTTTTTACCACTCTTGCACAAAATAGACGCTGGTTCACCGCCTTCTATATCGTCTCCCATACTATATTCTGGCCTGAGACAGAGTTGTCTAAATGCTTTAAACGAATTCAGAAATATTCCATGATGGTACACGGTGTTCTCTGTATGTGATCAAGGTTTATAAACGTACGGTTAGTTCAAATATCTTATATTCCCCACAATGTACTCAGGTGGAAACGGTGGAATATATGTGTGGGAACATCAACCATTTCTTCATAACCACATTCCAACCCCACTATATTTTGTGCAATAAGTACATTAAAAGATATGCAAAGTAATCGAACACAAAATCCTATCTTCTTTTGTTAGAAATACTGCAACCCTTTTATACTTAGCTGTATTTGTAATTATATTTCCTGAAGTGACAATTGTTTCTGAGCATGGCGCTTCACTTCTTACTTTGGAAGTTGCTCAACTGAATATTATTACTAGACTGTGATACTATATTTAATAATTTAAATGTTCATCTCTCGGTGGTAAAGTAACTAATTAAGACAGTAAAGAAATAGGGGTGGCAAGGTGGGTAATTCTATTTATCTCTCGGTGGTTCCGTCATTTCAGAACGTGTTGATGTAACACGGATGAGACACGATTTTAGGTGAAATTGATGGGGAGAAGTTCCTAGGATAATATTTATTGTAAGTGCCCATGGGTACGTTGACGCTATAGTGACTAAGAAGGTGATCTGGAGAAAAACTTTGTCTCGGCGGGCAGGGGTTTCATACATAGCGTTTTAAAACTGCGTTGACAGTCCAGGGTCAAGTCGCAGTCAAGAGGTTTCACCATTACACTTACAGTGGATGTCTAGCTGGTATTGCTGACAAAAAAGCATATCATAAGGTAAAAGCGCAAATGGTTACAAACAATGAAGAATATAACGATGAACAATGGTCGCATCAACCAATGTTTCTAACAACCTTGCGATAAGCAGCTTTCAAAAAGATTGTACAAGGCAATCGCAAGGAACATCATTCTCCTTTATTGTGTCAAATCTGTTTTAATTTTTGCAAATTTTCTATATTGTGTTATACCGGGATCAGCAGATTAATTTAATAATTACGTATTTAGCTAAAATTTAATTGTAATTTACTTAGCGTAGAATCTAATTTTTATGCATATATAAAAGAACTACTTTTGCACTATTAAAGATGTAGAAAGTACCCTAATTTGTTTATCTTTAACTTGCACTATAAGGTGTATTCCACTGCAAAGTCTATTATTTTGTTAAACAGTTTTATTCTATCTGTATAGGGCTAAAATCTAGTAAATTCGTACTTCAAAAGTCATAAAGAACAATGTCATTAATACCTACTTGCATTACTGATAAGAATGACAATTTTAAGGTAATAGTAGTAAAGATAACAATAGCCCTAAAATCTTGTAGTGTATCTCTATTTCTAATTTTGGAAAAGAAACAGTATTATGTTCACTACAGATAATATTTTAATATACTCGTGAATGGTGTGTAAATTTTTGCATATGCTAAGTTTTTTTTACATGTCACACAGCTTACATGAAAGCACAGTTCTGTATTATACCGCACACATTTAAACATTTATCTATGGTTTCATAAAGATTGACTTCGGATGTGAAAAATATTTCAGTATTTCTCTGAGAAGCTGAAAATAACAAGACAGGTTCGTACTTAGAAAATGGGGGATTTTCTACCTAAACTGTCATCATTGGAACATGATGGAAAAACACACGTTGGTGCACCATGTTGTTTGTTGAAAATAGTATTGAACGATACCTTGTTCATTGAGAGCTATACTACTGGTTGTTGTGGTCGCGGATGCTTAGCGGTAGAGCGCTAACTCTTTGTGCGTAGGGTTTCCGGTTCGATTCCACCTCGTAGCTTTGTGGTGGACAAACCCAAGTGTGCATGGGTTTTCTCGGGGCTGTCCCGTTTTCTCCTACTTTCTTCATTCCACGAATCCATCCTTCATTCACCTTGAATTAAAAGAAGTCTAAAGGTCTTAAAAATTATTCAATTCACTGCTATCTGTTTAAACGCCATTGCATAGTTTTCTTTTCAAAACTTACTTTTGTAATTATGTGGTCAGTGAAAGTTAATCACCATTAGATCTGACAGTAACGTGTTATAGCTAGCACGATGGCGAAGAAAATACGAGGAACGGAATGAGATATAAGATTTCATAAATGGTGCCACGTTTAACATTCCAAGTGTTCCTTCTAGTTGGTTGTACCGTAATAACCTTAGAAGGAAAAGATAGGATAGTGGTGAATAACGTATATACATTACATCTCGATTTTTGGAAAATTTCTTTTAATCGTTTCTTTATGCCATGCAAACAGAGATGATAGACATACAATCTAATTGGTTTCTGGGTCATTCCATTTCAAATCATCCAGTGCACGAAAAAATGTACCCCATACTTTTTATATAGCTGAAATTTGGCGTGTGCCCTCTACTAATAATTTAATGGAAACTCTTAACTATTACTGCAATATATTAAGTACTTCATAAATAACAATGGTTTGAAGAAGTGTATAGAAAATGTATAATGTTCGCTTGATGCACCTGTTGGTGCTACTATGCTATAGAAGCATCTTCATAGCACCCGAACGAAGAACAACCTTCAAACTTTCCACAATGTTTCGGCTTAAAATGAGGCATTCACGTACACTTCTAAGGAAGGGTATATCTTGTATTACTTGCAGTAAAATCTTTTAAAATTAGGTTTCTTTTCCACACTCTTTAAGTATATAGGTAACTTCAAAAAGGCAAAAGTGAAAGAAGGAAAGTTATAACTAACATAAATCAAATTTTGGGAAGAGGATGAAACGTACTACACACAGAGAAAAAAATGGAGAGGTGTTTTGCCTCCTTTAAAAATAATGAACATTTTGGATATGTATCTAACAAGTGTATAAAGTTTGTATGTCAGCCATAAAGTCCTACGACACAGGGTATTTCATAAGTCCAAATACATCCTGGTAGCTCACAAACCGACAATAACATGAAGCATGTAGTACACAAATGTATACTGGTTGGGATGGACTATATTTTCGAGTACATGATCATCGACATCCTGAAATCCGCCATATTGGAAGCAGGACATGGTTTCTAATAGCAACCTACCCATGTGACTTATCAAATAACACTAGAATGTTCCGAGAATGCCATTCCAGGTATTAGATTTGACCTACCTGTTACTGTGTCGGAGTCATCTTCACTGGCATTTTGCAACGCATATTATGTTCATTTATTCAACAGCGCTCTTTCCGTGGCGTTATCTACGACACCGTAACAGGTGGGTTAAATTTGACATATATAATTACTTTCTGGGGGTCATTGTCATGTTGTTGGATAGGTCACACAACCTACTTGCCATTTGTAAATTTTACCTCCATATAAAATGGTAGATTTCAAGATGACTGCTACGTTGATCATGTAGTCCAAAATGGTACCCCTAGATACCATTCCACATGTGCATACTATTTATTTACTTACAGAACACAACAGATAAAACGTATTCAGTAACAGTGCCCAATGAAATGAAAGAAGAAAAATAACAGAAATGAGCTTCAGAGTCAATACCTTACAACTCGTGAAACATTTCTACTATACGTAGTTTGAATATCTTTATATTAGTGGTATTTATATAAATTTCTTTCACCGTTTTACTTACAGACTTATAGGCTGCACTGGCCCTCCATATTAGTGATTTCCTCATTATATTCGTTCTAGGCTTATCCGTATAAAAAGGATCACATTTTTTGACGGAAGTTTACCGGTTGGAACTCGAACCTTAAGGCATGAAAGTAATGAGAGTAATCTATTTCACTATTAAATAGTTTATAGAGAAATGGCATGGCATACCTTGCAGTATTCTTCTATGTTCAAGGCTCATAAAATCGAAATTAAAATTCAGTGAGGAGGTTTGTTTTTCTGGGGATAAATTCCTGTTCCCTTGTACGTTAAATATCTCAAAATCTCGCTTAAACTAGCTCAATTTTTAGGAGATTTACTTTGGTGTATGGAATCTATCCTAGGTTTGCGTATTCCAATTTCGGACAAACATACGATAAAAATAATATTTGAAGAGTTTTTATCTGTTTGAATTCACGACCAATTCTAAGCTCAAGTTCCTACTTGCACCATTTACCATGTTGTCAATGTGAGAATCAAACGTTAGGGTGGGGTCATACAGAACACCTAGATCCTTTACCGTTTCCTTAGTTGGAAGGATGTCTCCACCAATTACGTAGGAAAAATGAATCTAATTATTCCGTCTTGTGTAAGTCACTGCTGAATATTTGCTGACATTTATTTCAAGTAAATTTTTCTTAGACCGTTCAGTAAAATTATTGATGTCACTTTGAAGTAGTTCACAATCCTCAGGTGAGTCAATAGATAAATAAAGTTTAAGATCATCCAAGAAGAGCAGTTTACGAGAGTTCTTAATATAATCTGACAGACCATTTATAAATCACATGAAAAGCAAGGGACCCAGATTTGAACCCTGTGATACTCCTGATAACTGAGTATATTCAGTAGCTTTGTTCCCCTTATAGATAACCACTTGACTTCTGTTGTCTAAGTATGATGAGAAAAGTCTGATTACTTCCGAAGTAAAATTCAACTGACTTAATTTTTGCAATAGAATGCCGTGATTGATTTTATCAAATGCCTTAGTCTGTAAAAATGACATCAACTTGACCTCCTCTGTCAAGTGTATGAGCAATAAAATGTATTATTAGGGTTAGATTCGTTACTGGAGATCTTCCCTTAAGAAAGCCATGTTGAAATTCCGTGATGATCGGCCTGACGTAATTATAGATACGTTGATACAAAATAGACTCCAACGGCTTTACAAAGACGTTTAGTATGGCCACTGATCTGTAGTTACTCACATCTCTGTTACTACCAGCTTTAGGGATGGGATATACCGTCGTTATTTTCCATTTTCAGAAAATAGTTTCGATAGCCAAATTAAACAAAATATAGGGAGGCAATACAAAATGTTTATTGCATCCTTTACTATATAGTGTGGTACGCCATCCAATCCCATAGATTTCTTGGATTTTTAGACATTTGATGGCTTTATCGATTTCTTCTACCTGTATGTTTGAAAGAGAAAACACATCTAAGCTATTACCCGCAAGTGATGTTTCATTACTAAAACGTGTAGTGGACTGTGCGTTTCCGCAATTGCATGTTGATTGAAAGTAGGTGGCACATACATTTGCTTTTTCTAAATTTCTAGTTAAATCACAATTATTATACAATAATGCGCTTGTATTAAGGTGTCGGCCGTCGAGTTTTGCTGTTCACGAAACTCCGCAACGCACGGGTGTTGGAGTGCATTCTGGCTTCAGAAGTTGCTATGTACTCATTATAGGCATTCCTAATGTCTCGCTTGAGTTCAGTTCTTGTGATAGTCTACAAAACTCGCTCTCATGATAGTCTAAATCCCCCAGCCCTTGACTAGATGATCTTGACTTTGTTTTCAATGTCTTAATAATATCCAGGGTAAACCAACAGGAATAACTGTTTTTGATTGTTTCTTTGGTGGAATACATTTGTTAAATATTTTGTATATGATCCTGTAAAATTTGTCAATTGCAGCATTGATATCATCATCTGTTTTAAAAATATAACAGTCAGCCTGCCCAAATTTGGTGTACAATCGGTGGAAATTTTCTCTCAAAAAATTATATCCTGATACATTCGATGTCATTTTAGGCCCTAATAGAGCGCTTTTGTTTTACAGTGATGGTTAGAGCTAGATGGTAAGGGTCTTCCTTAACTAAAGGGTTGCTTTTTCTTTCAACATTTGCGTTATTTAAATTGGTTAGTATTAAGTCCAAAGTTCCATCGTAGCTATTTTTCACATGGTTATTGAGTTTAGCCGAAAATAGGTAATGCAATTTAGCAATCTTTTATACGTAACTGAAGCGTTGAGTAAGACAGATTGATCAAAGAATGCCTCGGATAGATTGAGGCATGCTTCATGTCGGGTTGTGAGCCATCAGACTGTATTGGGACTTTTCAACTACCCTGTATCATAGAATGTTATGACTAACATATAAAATTTGTACACTTGTTGGATACATGTCCAAAATGCTAATTACTTTTAAAGGAAGAAATCTCCCTCTCCATTTTTTCTGTGTTTGGAGTATTTTAATTCTCTTTTAAAATATGTATATGCCATGTTAGTGATACCTCTCCTTCTTTCACCTTTGCCTTTTTGAAGTTACCTATATATGAAAAGAGTGTGAAAAAGAAAACCTAACTTCAACAGTTTTACAGCAGGTAATACAAGAGACACCCTTCCATAAACGTATGTGTGAATTCCTCATGCTAGACCGAAGCACGATAGAAAGTTTGGAGGTCTTCCCTATTTATTTTTGTGCTGTGCTATGTTTCTGTAGCATAGTAGTACAGCGATCTGCATCGAGTGAACATTATACACTTTTCATATACTTTTTGAAACCGACGTTATTTTTAAACTACTTAATATATTGCAATAATAATTCACAGTTTTCCATTTTATGACAACAAAACTTTACACCAAATTTCAGCCAAATCTGGGACCTTAAATGAATTGACATGAAATGACCGTCCTGTTTTTTTCCCGAAGTGATCCTCCGTTTAGTCTCTTCATGCAGTTCTCATATTTCATTATCAGTGTGGCATGTGTATATATTACAGGAAAATATATTACGGTAGTTTTCGTATTTTGATAACGATCAACATCGCAGCGTACAGTACTTACTAAAAAAAACATTTCTTTGACAGTTCTTCTAGGTTGGTGTTTACAACCACGCATGACCTTTTGCGACATGATTTCAACAACTAATCGTAGGGATTGTTGGGATTTTAAACTATCAAGAACAAAGGATGTATTCGAACTGGATGTCTGCGGTTTCATTACTTACACTACTAGTGTTAGGATTCTTATAACACCAAATATATACGTTTAACCTATATGATTTCTATAGTGCTCATAAATGAACTGCCGCAAAGTACTCCTATGAAATAATAAACTTCCATTCCATTGAATAACGTATACACTGTACTAATACATGTACAACTACTGTACTAATACATGTTCTTGATATGGGGGTTTCGTAACATGTGAGATCACAATTATTTCCTACGTAATGCATAACCTGTATCAGAATCAAATTAACTTGCTTAGTAGGCTGATGAAGTTCAGTTATACGTATCTATAATGATAAAATATATAAATCACAGATGTAGGTACAACATTTAATGGCGTAAAGCTATATATCATGTCAATGTATAAATGTTATCACGCTGTGTTGTGTTTCCTAGATCACATGTCCATTAGTGCCCGTCCTTCTTGGATTTCGAATGGAATTGAATGTTGTGTACTCATAGAAAAAGAGGCTCATTTGCTGGTATTAACATATATTTGTGTGCACGGTTTTAAACATTAATGTTGCGTTGTATGCATCTGTATCTTAGGGCTGGGGAGAAAGAGGTAATGTGTGGGGAATGATTTAATGGTTCATCATGCAGGGATACTTGCCTTCCTTCATTTCGTTCAAAAACAGTCACGTCACTAGTACATAATTTATTGTCAGAGAGAATTTGCACATTTTGATTAAATGGGTGATAATGGACATATTCAGCAGGATTAAGGTGTTTATCTGACCTATGTTGTACTGTTTATGCCATCAGCAATTAAAGAGAAGCAGAATTTGTTTCTAAAATGCAAATGTAGTTTATTTTTATAAGGGAGTTTTTGTCAATAGTACTATAACAATTCTTAGCTTTATAATAGTCGTCGCACTACCTGTTGACCCTTGGTGTAGTGTTCAGAGTAGAAGAGTTTAGATCGGAACTGAGGAAAAATGTAGTTTATTTATTGTCAACACAAGAGGCTTTATAAGCCCAATTAATGTGTTGATATTTACAATATTGGTTTACAAACATTTTTATTACAGCATATTTATATGCTTTGTAAGACATGTCAAATATATCAAATTCAATGCAATTCCTACACATTTCATTTTAGGCGGTACATATTCTCCAGATTGGTGACTTGATCACTATATGAGTTTTAGCCTTTTTTGCAGTGGAAGAGACCAGTATTGTCTACACGAGTTTTTAATGACGGGATACGAAACTAACAATGATGACAGTCTGTGCAGTCTATGCCATTTTGAACTACTTTTCTAAGAAATAACAGTCTTGCTCTAACGGATAAAATTAGTTTTTAATTATTAGTACTGTACAGTATTATTAGTACTCTGTAGTTTCATTAAGTTTACTTTATGGGTTAGAAATTTCATAAATTTGGATTGTATTTTCTCTAGTTATTGCAAATTATTTGTTGAGAAACATTCCAAATAGTAGAGGCATATTCCAATTTGGAACGAACATAAGTATAGTACATTTTCTCTCTCTAATATAGAAACATTGTTGAACTCTTTTCCTATCCTTATTACAAATCGTAAAATTTTAATAGCTACATTTGTAATATTTGTTATGTAGTTCTTAAACGTCAATGTGTTATCAAAGGTGGAATCAGGTCTACTTAATGCATTGTTATGAATTTCATAATCTAACTGATAAATCGATTTATTTCAACTATATAATAATACTTTACACTTCTTTGCATTGACTAGAAGTTGGTTGATAATGAGTGCACAATTTAGCAATATTATCTAAACTATGTTGTAGTTTCATTGCATCTTCAACAGAATTAATTTTAGCATATAATTTGATATCATCCGCAAATAGCATTTTTTCATTATCAGGTATGAATTCCGGGAGGTCATTTACCCTAGCATTACCTCCGAGGCCCAAAAATGTTTTTGTTTTTTTAAACATTTCCAATTCGACAAAAAATCTGAGAAAAATTGATATTTTCAGGTTTCAGCCCATTGGTGATTTAACGTATACTTGCTTTATTTTCAATGTTCGTCTTGTGCCAATTATAATTAAATAATGCGTTCTGGGCCTCGGAGCCGTTCCTTCTGGTAAGGGACCATTCACAGAATACTCTAAATGTTACATTCCGGTCTGTTAGTTATGAATATCGTTCCGCATTCAAACAATTTTGGTATTGCATCATGCGGGCTTGCTCTGGATGCAGTGTTGCCAACTTTCAGTCTGAATCAGTGTTGCCAACTACATATTATAAATATTTATTTTTGAAATTTGTTATCTGATTATTTGATCTCTGTTCAAGTGTTTTATATTCCATTACTTTATTCCTGGTAAGTCCGATAGCACCATAAATATGCATGAAATACCAAATACCATAAATATGCATGAAAGACATGACCAAATGTCTAAGATATTTAATAATAAAGCATTCTGCACCAAAAATCCACATACTCCCCATGATCGCTCACTGACTCACAGGTCATCAATATTCACAGGCCAAACTACTTGAGCTAGAAACACCAAATTTGATATTAAGGTGTATGACCAAGAGTAGGTAAAGGAAAAAATCAGATATTTTGAAAAAGTCGCCATCTTGGATCCAAAATGGCCGCCAAACCCATTGTTGTATAGAATACACAACCTAAACGGCTGAGGCTACTAAAATGAAATTTGATATGAAGTTATAACATCATCAGTAGGTTACGAAAATATTACAAAATATTGAAAAAGTCGTCATCTTGAATCCAAAACGGCGGAAGCTAAAAATCTATTTTCCACGCCGTTTGAGCTAGAGACACGAAAATTGCCATAAAGGTTACATCACTAGTAGTTTAGAAAAAATATTACAAAATGTTGAAAAAGTCGCCATCTTGGATCAATAATGGCCTCCAAACTCATTGTTGTATTGAATACACAGCCTAAACGACTGCAGCTAGAAACACCAAATTTGGTATGTGGTACATTATCACTAGTAGGTTACAAAAATATTACAAGATGTATCCAAAGACGCAATCTTGGATCCAAAATTACGGACCCAAAAATCCATTTTCCACACCGTTTGATGTAGAGGTAGGAAATTTGGCATAATGGTATATCATCTTAAGTAGTTTAGGAAAATATTACAACATTTTGGACAAGCCGCGATCTTGGATTCAAAATAGCCGCCCCAAAGCCCATTTTCCACACCGTTCGAGCTAGAGAAATTAAATTTTATGCGATGGTGTACCATCACAAGTAGATCACGACAATATAAGAAAAGGTTAAAAAAGAAAGTCGTAGAGTTGGATCCTAAATGGCTGCCCAAAAACCCAATTTCCAAACTATTGAAGCTAGAGAAACAAAATTTGGTGTAAATATATATGGCCGAGAGTAGATTACTATAAATTGGAGAAACCTCTCCTATGAGGGCACAGCCACCCGTGGGAAGTTGAGGCACATCTGCGACATGGAGGTGCAGACCCTCAGACAGGTTTTTATTACGATAAAGGTGGCGGAGCCCCCAAAAAATAACGGGGGCCTGGAATCAGCGCCCCCCAGCGAAGCAACGCGAGTTTATATAATATATAGCCCCTTGCTCACTCACTCAAAGACTCGCTGATCATCAATATTCCCAGGCTAATCTACTGGAGCTAGAAACACCAAATTTGGTATGAAAGTGTATGAACAACAGAAGGTAAAGGAAACAATCCGACATTTTGAAAAAGTCGCAACCTTAGATCAAAAATTACCGTCAAACCCATTGTTGTATAGAATACACAGCCTAAACAGTTGGGGATACTAAAATCAAATTTGGAATAAAGGTACAACATCACTAGTAGATTACGAAAATATTATTAGTAATCTCCAAAGACGCCATCTTGAATCCAAAATGAAGGACCCTAAAATCCATTTTTCACCACCAAATGGTATGAATTGAATTTAAATGGTCTTTATTGAAGCGGACGATGTTCACCTATGGCTGCTCTGCTACCTAACCCTTGTCAAAATAAGAGTATGGTTACAATATTACAAAAAGAAAAAAAAATAATAATGCACATTAGCCACTAGTAAGGGCAATACAACAATAATAGAATTTCATGAAATATACAGTGTTAGTAATATACGTGAATTACAATACAATAAAGGTAAAAAGAATGATAAAGAATAATGATAATAATAATAATAAACAAACCTGTATACTAAATGCACTCTCTCTCTCTCTCTCTCTCTCTCACACACACACACAGATACAGACACCCAACACCCGCAATATTTTTTTTGTGTGTGTGTGTGTCAAGAGTTACATATCTACGAGGGAAAAAAGACGTTCCAAATATATATGAATATGATTGTAATTACACAATTCCAATGAATGAAATTGTCAGATTGGGTCATAAGAGTTTGAGCTTAGCAATTACTTCCGATGGAGGAAATGTTTCGCCATATTTCTGAACGTACTTTAAGTGGTAGAATTTGTAATATTGATTGGCAGAGAGTTCCATGTTCTTGCTGCTGAAACAGAAAATAAACCAGCTGTTCTGCAGAGTCTGAAACGGGGGACATTAAGGGCATTACTATTACGTGTTGAGTAGTGATGAACAGTTCTTCGAGGGTTAAGTTTCTTTGCTAAGTAGAGAGGAGTTTTATTTTTAAAAGTTTAAATATTAATAAACAATAGTACAAGTTACGTCTCTTTGACATAGTAAGCATATTTTCATTATTCAATTTTTGTAGTACATGTTCCGATCTATGAAATCCAAGGCTAAATCTTACGCAGGCATTTTGTATTTTTTGTATAGATATTGCCTTACTCAAGGTTAAGACCGGTTCTTTAGACTACATCACAGTAATCGAAAAGAGATAGGATAAAGTTACGGACAAGATAGAATTTAGCCTCTTTCGTGAAGTATTCGCGTGGTTTGTAAAGATAACGCAGGATTGGTAGAGCTTTTGTACACTGGGTGGACAGATGAGGGCTCCAGGTAAGATTTTCGTCTATCTCTATCTGGACTCCTAGATTTCTGACCACTTTGGAATGTGGAATATTTACGTTCATTATGTTCACTTAATTTCATCAGGAAATATGTTCTTCATGTTGTTTTTTGTTCCTATGATCGTGAATGTACTTTTCTTGTGGGTGAACTAATAACCCATTCCCGACGCACCAATCACTGATAGCTTTCAGATTTTTATTAAGAAGCGTCACTTTTGTATTTAATAGCCTGGGTGGAGATGACATAAATAATTGTGTAACATCAGCGTAAGAATGAACTTGAGCATGCTTCAATGTAAGGGGTAGGCCAGAAGAGTATATTGAAAAAAGTAAAGGACCTAATATACAGCCTTGTGACACAACATTATAAATTTTAACTGGTTCAGATAGTACTAGTGCGGAATTTTGTAACATGACTCTTTGTTCTCTGTTATAGAGATACGACCGGAACCACGAGAGAGTAGACTTAGCTACATTGTAATAGGTGCGTAAAGATGAAACCGGAATTTATGTACAGAAAAGACAGTGATTGGATGACAATGCTAAGAACTATTTTATTCGAAGTACTGGCCATCGCTAGCGATACATTTCTGCCATCGTTCCGGCAATGTGTGGATGCCAGACAAAAAAAACTGTCTCTCTTGTGCTGCAAACCAGCCATCAAGCCAATGTCGTACATTTTCGTAAATTTGAAGCACCGGTCAGCAAGTGCGTGTCCCATGTAAGCATGATCTTTTACGCTTAGGATTCTCGAAATAGATCCACTTTTCGTCACCAGTCACAATTCGATGGAGAAATGATTTCCTTTTGTACCTGGCGAGCAGAATTTCGCAAGTGGTTTTTCAGTGTTCCTGCTGTCGTTCGGTCAATGCATGTGGAACCCATTTTCCACCTTCTGAATCTTGCCCATGGCTTCTAAACGTATGGAAACGGCTTCTCGTGTCACATTAAATTGATCCGCGAGTTGTTGTTGTGTTTGAGCGTCATCCTCATCCAACAAAGCTTGCAATTCGCTGTCTGCAAACTTTTTCGGTGGTCTTCCACGTTCTTTGTTTCCCACGTCAAAATCGCCATTTTTAAATATTGTAAACCACGCATAGCACTGTGACTTACCAAGAGCATGATCACCGTAAGCTTCGACAAGCATGCGATACGATTCTGCGGCAGTTTTCTTCCAATGGTAACAATAAATCAATGCTGTCGGCACATCGTAGTTTGCAGGTACAAATTGCGCCATGTTCAACGCTATTAAACACTACACTATGACATAAAACTTGTCTCGTTGTGAGTTGCAAATCGTTATCAGCAGTCAAAACAAGCAAGTGGCGCCAAGGACGCACTTTTACGGTAACCACAGTGTCTGCTAACGCCGTCTATGCACAAATTCCGGTTTCATATTTACAAACCTGGTAGTAATTAAGTTTGGCTAAAAGTAAATCGTGTTGCACTAAATCAAATGCTTTTGTGAGATCAAGCAGAACTAGTACAATAACATAAGAGGAATTAATTGCCTGTACTGTAACTTGTAATAATACAGTAGTAGTGCTATGGTGCATGCGAAAACCTGACGGTAACAGTTGGTAGGTTGTGTTTAGTTACATATTTGTACGGTTATTGATATACAATTTTTTCAATCACTTTTGATAAGATTAGTAATATAGTAGTGGCCTTAAGTCATTTAGAGATTCCACTTTGCGTTTCTTCGGAAGTGGAATAACTTTTGCTTCCTTTCAATAGCTGGGGATACAACTCTTATTAAAATTTATAATGTGAGTTAATGGTGACAGAATAAATGGAAATGGAAATAGAACATTTTTCTTGTAATATTATCAAGTGCTGCAGCATTCGACTTAATGAATTTTGCTGTTCTCGCCATTTCGAACTCTTTCACTTGACGTAATGTAAATGGCTTTGACAGATTCTAAATTTCCGCGTATTGAAGTAACTCACGTTTCGAGATATAGCACTGACTTGTCAATAATTTTTGAAATCGTTACATCAATATATATATATATATATATATATATATATATATATATATATTAAATTTGGCTCATTTACGTTGCTAGGAAGACAATGCGAACGGTTTGCCTTGCCCACTCCTAATTTACACAGTTTATTCCACATAGCCTTTGGGCTACTGCTGTTATTAATACAGTGGGAGAAATAAGCTATCTTCTCCTGTCTTAGAACGATTGTTGTGAAGTTACGGAGCTGTTTATACTCATCCCAATGTATTAGCAATTTTGTTTGTTTATATTTACGGTGCGCATTATCTCTTAATTTCATTAACAACCGTGTGTTGCTTGAAATGTAAGGTTGTTTACGAGCTGTTATTTTAGCAGTGGAAATCGGGACATGTTTGTTAAATGTGCCTGTGAAGGACTTATGTAAAAATGAACTTTTTCATCGATTGATTCATATGATTTGAGTGCATCGCAGTTAAATGTTCTTGCACTGCGACAAAATTCACGCTCGTCAAAGGAAGAGTAATTGCGGTAAGTTATATATACTGGTTCGCTTCTGCTTGATTTGATTATGTTTATAGTTACAGTAGTGATCAGAGCTTCCGATTGGTTCGAACACTTCGTGCGTATGCACATTGTTTACGTTATATGTTATGATCAAATCAACAGCGATTGCCCTGATTCAGTTATACGGGTGGGTTTGTTGACAAGTTGAACAAGCTAGTTTGTATCCAAAATATTATTTAAATATATGGTTTCTGTGTCCTTTGGAGATATCTGATCACAATTAAGATAACCAAGCACGAACAAATTATCAACCTGTGAATACATGCTCGCTATCAGATCTTCTAGAGCTGCCAGTTTGTAGTACGGTGTACTAGGAGGTCTGTACGCTCCAATTATTCCTATTCGCGTGGCGTTAATTTTAACAATATTATTAAGGTATTCAATATGATTCTCACCCAGATCCAGGTTATATATTTTAAAGTTTAAATGATTGCGATAATATATGACAATACCTCCGCCTCGCTTTAGTTGTCTGTCCTCACGGACTACACTGTAGCCAATTACACCGAGTGCAGCTGAAATCGTCTAACCAAGTTTCGGTGATTAGAAGAATTTCGTATTGTTGCTTGTAAAGAGCATCTATAACAACAACTAAGCTACTTCTTGTAATGGTAAATAAATAGTTGCAAGGATGCTCTTTCTTCCACTTACCCATGACTTTTCCTGCCAGACAATTGCACTCATTGGTAATCCTCATCTGACTTATTCTACCAGATATTCTAGGTTGTTCACTGAATATTATCAAATCACACATATATAAGTAAACAGCTACACTAACAGAATCACAACTGACACATTTAGCGCATGTAGTAATCAATAGGACTATACATGTTTAAAAAAGCAGTAACCTATATATACGTGTATAGTTACTGAAAATAGTAAGTAACAATTCACAATCTACACTACACTTTAATATGACTATACGCATATATACACCAATATAAACACAGAAGCAGAAACACACACACAAATTAAAAATGCTTAAAAAATGAATTTAAAAAATAATACGTTTTGATTGAGTAACAGAAGTCCAATATTCATTCATATCAAGGCCTGTATGAGTTCATTTGACCGTTTTCAGTTCAGCAGTTGATGTGACATTTTTTTTATGTCATTACGCTTCACAACCACCTTTCAACCTTCCGTCCATAAATTGCTCCCCCCCCCCGAACTTCTTTTTAGCTTCTTGTAAAAGCTGTAGGGGGGACTTGCACAAATATTTATTTATATAGATGTCTTTGTCCACCAGTTTCCTCTTGTTCCTCAACACTTGCATCTTCGTTCTATCGCTAACAAATTTGACAATAATCGCCCTATTTTTATCACTGGGAAGGTCAGTTCGATGAGATCTACAGATGACTGTTATCTCCCCATTTAATCCCATTATATTATTAAAAACATCACACACAAGTTCATCCGTAGTCTCATTTACTCGCTCTTGTAATCCAAAAATCCGAATTGAGTTCCTCCTTTGATATAGTTCCAATTAAGTAATTTTGTCTTCTATTTCCCTCTCCAAGATTTTCACTTTATTTTCTAGGTTGGCAACCTTGCTTTCAAATTCATGAATCTTGTCTATGTTGAAGTTACTGTCTTCTTGAAGTGATTGTAGAACTGCTTTTGTGACATGGTCTACAATAAGATCTGGCAGACACTTTTGAATCACATTTATTTTCAGCTGTTCACTAACGCATTCGTGAATTGTCGAAAGCGAGTTTTCGCTAATGTCCTTTGCAGAACCACTCAGTTGCTTCCTGGGGTCATTGACCGCCGACTGATGTTCCTTCGGGTTCCTTAAGCGCTTGCCCCCCCCCCCCCCTCACTCCGATATATCTGACGCGGCGTTACATCTGCACCATTTGTAGCTTCGTGTTCGTAGTTTTTGGCATATTGAGCATTTTTTTTATCAAGAAAAAATAATAATTACGCACTAAATAATCACTTCACACTCGGGACGTTTAGCTTTTCTTGTGCACGAGGAACTCACGCAGCAGATGCAATAACTAATATGTTTAATCTCTCGATAATGTCAAATACGTTTCCGACGACATGGAAGGTATAACACAGGTTATGGCACTTCCAAAAACTAAAGAAATCCTAAATGCAGACGATTTGCGACCAATAAGTATTTTATCCAGTCTGTCGAAAGCCCTTGAATATATTATGAGCGATCACATTCGTAGATACTTAACAAAATACTCATTATTGGACCCATTTCAATCAGGTTTCCGCAAAAATCATAGTACTCTAACCGCTCTAGTACATATAACTGACGAGATCCGAATGGCCTTGGATACGAGGGAGGTTACCATTCTCACTCTTTTGGATTTTTCTAAAGTGTTTCAGTCTATCGTACATAAAACTCTTCACTCTAAATTATCTTGTTTCTTCAACTTCTCTGAGCATGCTATTCAATGGGTGCAAAACTATCTTCAAGGACACCAGCAATTTGTAAGTCTTTCTGGTTCACAATCATCTTTGCGTAATCTCTCAATAGGAGTCCTACAGGGAACAGTTCTCGGACCACTCCTGTTGTGCCTATATATAAATGACCTTCCTAATACATTAAAACATTGTAAACACCATCCATAAGCAGACGATTTCCAGATGTATACGTCATGTGATCCGCGTGAATTAACAGCGACCATTAATAGTATAAACGATGATCTTGCTAGAATTGCAGACTGGGTAGCACTAAATGGACTCAGCATCAACCGGCTAAATTCTCAATGTATAATATTTTCTTCAAAGAGATCAACATCACTTCCTGACTATTCTATCATCCCCAAGATTACTGTAAATATCACGACCGTACCATTTTTCTCCACGGTAAACGACCTTGGCCTCACACTAGAACGACACCTAGAATATAAGGCTCATATCAATAAGGTTTGCAGAAAAGCATTCTGGTCACTGCACTCTTTAGCTAGGTTAAAAAATATCCTTCCAACCGCTGCTAAAACCACTTTGGCCCAAACACTTGTTTTCCCACATGTTGATTACTGTGACGTAGTACTTTCCAACATTAGTGATGAGTTGGCTCACCGCCTTCAGAGGATTCAGAATTCATGGGTAAGATCTATCTTTAACCTGAAATATTCAAACCATTCTATCGAAAGCTATCCTTTCTAAAACTAGACGAGTGACGAGCTTCGCACACAGCAGTAGTATTATTTAAAATAATGCGTGCTAAAAAGCCCGGTTATATTTTTCAACATTTTCAATCTCTTAATGCCCGTCATAGACACAATACAAGATCAGGAACCAACATGTTATTATCTATCCCCCAACATAACTCTAACTTCTTTAACAAATCCTTCACAGTTACCTCCATTCGCATTTGGAACAGCCTACCCGATTATCTTAAGGGATCAGAGACAGTGAAATGCTTCAGGAAGTCGATGGAAAAATATATATTATCAAGAATCGACTAAACCACCAAACTCCACGTGACAGCTTTCATTTGTTTATATATAAATAAAATTTTGGTAAGTACATAAGTTTCTACAGTATGGTATAGTGTGTACACTATATGTTAAACTCTGTAGACACCGGTATTTGTCTGTATATCAATGTTTTATGTCGTTGTGTGTGTGTACTTATTTTTAGATATAATTTTATTTTCTTTATTTTTATTTTATTTTGTTCTTATTCTGTATTTTGTTCTTATTTAAACATTGTAGCATGGTCAAGTGGTAGATAAGGCTCTTTCAGCCTTAACTTCACCATGTAAAAGAAGCCAATAAACTAAACTAAACTAAACAAAAGATAGAAAATCGTAGACGGTCGCGAAAACTGTTTTTTTTTAAAATTGGAACCCATTCTCTAATCAGGACTCTCTTGGAAGGGTGAGTAGTAAGACTCCCTGCCTTGTAATCAATGGGTCCCGGGTTCGATTACCGGTGGAGACACAAAAGGTTTAGAACCCACGGTAAACTGTAGGTCTCGTCCTTATTACATATTCATCCGATGGAAAGCAATGACAAACCACAATCGGTTCATGTGCCCAGGAACCTTCCTTAGGGCACAACACACATCACCATCATCACATAAATAACTAAAGTTAAGAGAATGGTTAGAAACTGATTTGTTCACCTTCGCCCCACTCTGCGATAGTTTTTTCGGTGGCCGGAAACCAGTGCGATACATTATTAATATTAATTCCAGTTAACAGGTACTTAATGGCCAGGTACTGGCTCCACCCCGAACTTTTGCACCAGAAATCCCGCCACGCAATAACTGCCTGCCATAATATTCAATAAACATATCTTTTTCTACTGTGATTACCAATGTTTCCTCTTTCAACGTGTGTACATCTACCTATGGCTAACACCTGTATGTTAATTTTAAAAGCTTCATCGATACATAACTGCGCTTCCTGTATATACTAACAATGTAGACAATGGATATTGAAAGTATGTGTTCAACACTGAATAACTGAGTCTCACACTATTTGAAACAATCAATGAGAATGCAACCTGCTTCTGAACATCGAAACGATTTAATAGAAACACGAGTTGCAGGACCCACTCATCAGAAGCCTTATTTATTTACTTTCAAAACTCTAGTGGACGGAAGCTGGTAACGTCACCCTAATATGAATTTATACATAACCAGACTGGGGAAAAACAATACCTGGCAACGTAAATGAGTTGCTATTTGACTTTTTCTTTCTGTTCGTCCTGGCTTTTAGGCATATGTATCACAGACAGTATAGCATAGGTAAAAGGACGTGAGATCGAAGCCGGCTAGGACCTACTTTGAAGATACCGTCCCGGTAATAGGAGAGCATGGTGCTCGGATTGAACCCAGGAGAACCTTCCAAATGTGAAATAATACTCTACCAACAGGGCTTACTATGGTTGCTTAGTTGATCTCGCTACTACTCTTCAATTATACTTTTCACACTTTCATCAACGTGTACAAAAGCAAGTTTTTTCTCGTGTACAAAGGCAATTTAATAGCATCATGTACATAACCAATAAGCTGCTTCTGTACTATCTGTAATCTAACACCATAGAACGGACCAGTTCTCTACACTCTTCGCGACTGATTTCCAGGAATCTTCTTCATGCGACAGATATTATAATGTATGCAACATCTTGCAAGTTATACATCGTGTATAAGTGCGTTTTGCTACTGAAATATAGAGTAGTGAAAGTACATCTCCTTAATAACTTGATCCTGTTTACTTCTGATTTACTCGGATTGGCTAAAACTTAAACTGATAAAACATTGAAAAATAATATTATAATCACATGATGCCATTCCTCTTTTCTAGTATATTTTCTGTCATCCTTCCTCAAACTAAACCGCCTTCCGGCTCCTCCACACCGTTGGAGTTAAAGACAAACAAAGAAGAAGCGCCTTCCGTTAAGACTTGAGAGAACAAAAGACAAACGCATAGCGTATGAATTGTATAAATGTCAAGTAGAAGTGCATTTCCATCAAGAAAAAAATATTGAATAACACCTAGTGAAGTTTAAGCATAAAACTATAACTGAAAATTGTGTTTTTGTAGATTAGGAAAACTCACAAACATTCAACGTTGAATAAACGTTGTGCTTTCCACCATTTTAGAAGGTTTAAGAGCACAATTTAAATTCAACGTTTAATACTGGTCATTCTTTAAACGTTTATTAAATTACGTTGATAAAACGTATAATTCACGTCTCCAAATACAACGTTGTCAAAATGCAACGTTTATAAAACGTTAATTGAACATTGTGTGCTGTGTTGGTGGTAACAATGTTACTAGAAGATTAAGAAAATAATACGATTTATAGTCAAAGATGCCATCTTGGATCCAAAATGGCTGACCACAAAACCCATTTTTCACACCGCTTGAGCTAGAGATACGAAATTTGGCATAAAGGTGTATTATCACAAGTAGTTTAGGAAAATACTACAAAATTTTATATGAAAGTTTACCATCACGAGTGGGTGACAACAATATAAGAAAACGTTGAAAAAATCACCATTTTTAATCCAAACTGGGCGTCCAAAAAACATTTTTCAAACCATTGACACTAGACAAACGAAATTTTGTATGAAGGTGTATGACCAATAGCAGGTTATAATATATGGAGCAAACCTTCTCTTTGGGAGTACAGCCCCCCGTGGGAGGGTGCAGATGAATATCATGGCGGTGCCGTCCCGCAGAGATATTCTTCTTATGATAAAGGGGGCACAGCCCCCCAAAACTTAAGTTGGGGGCGCAGTACTTCACGGGGATTTGGGGGCAGCGCCCCCAGCAAAGCAGCGCGCGCCTATTTCGTAAATTCACAACATTAACATATTTTTCATTTCTCGATTACACAGAAATATCCTAAACGCACAAAAACATTGTTAAGTTAATGCGTAGTTTTTTACATAAAAGTTCTAGCCTATATTGTTTGTAATACGGCCGCCTTATCATTTTTCCTTTGTACTAATTAAAAATATCAAGACAGTTCGTAATATAAATGTCCACAGTTAATTTCAAAGTTTGACCTATCTTCTCGAATTATGATCATCTGTAATATATTCGGACATATCGAAATGATATTTATTCGAACATGTTCTCATCTGACTCTTGATAAAAATATTCGAACAGCACAGAGAAAATAACCTTTATTATTTACTTCTCAACAATCTCCATATGTATATAAAATATAATATGTACATTGTTTTGTTGCTACGTGATATACATCTTTGAAGTGTGGAAGAATTTTAAGTTGTTTGATTTATTTTGTACCCTTCAGTTTTTGTTTTTCACCTCTGGATCGTTACTTATAAGAGGATGTAGAAACTTTCAAGCATTTCCCATCATTAAGAATTAATTAGTGGGGTAAATACAAGTACTTAGTGTAGTTCGGATTCATCGTTCATTTTCAAAGAATGCTGTGTTGACACGATAGAATATTACATCATTAATCATTGGCAAATCATTAATGAGCCTTAGCGAACGTGTTTCAACTTACTATAGCATAAATCTGTGAGCGATAATTGCCTTGTCTAAAGTTCTATTGAAACATTAAGAAAAGAAGAAGGGTTCAGACATTTCCTTTTAGAAATACGCAGTAAAGTAATTAGTAGCTTTAAAGTGAGACATACTAGAAATTTATGTAGAAAACAAAATTTAGAAGAACACCATATTTTAAACGTTTTTCGTTAAACAAGATATTGGTGGAAGTCCTTCAGCTAATTCATGACTCATGATCTGACTTGACAGTATTTCCTCCTACAATAATCACATAATTCCATATTTAAAGTTGTCAAAATTTCCTACATTTGTACCGAGTACTGGCGTTCCTCCTACTGGGGCCCCGATATGTATCCCATTTTAAGCAAACATGGCTGTATCAAAATGTACAATGATCCAGTTTTATACAGAAGTTAATATAACGTGAAACGTTCGTGAGCTTGAATTTACACAGCATTTACATATACATACAAGCGTCGACTTTTGGTGAAAGAGCTGTAATAATCGAGAGATTTTGAAATTAAACATTGATTTTTATTGGACCGATTCCTCTGCAGATCCTAATCCTCGTGTTGCAATGCTTTATATCTCGTTTTAAAATCAACGATACACGGAGCGAAACACATGTTTATCGTGCACAATATGTAAAAGAATAAGACCCAAACAGCTGTATAGAAGGTTAAAAAACACTGTCCTACGTTATAAAATTCCACTTAGTAGTTATATGCCATGTACGAACTCCGAACTTTGAAAAAATAGTGTGCCCTATCGCATAGTATACTATTTGGTGTATTTATCCTATGCAATCCATTCACCGCGTGCTCTGAATATTATTTAAAAGTTATAAGGTAGAAATGATCTTTACCCTGAATTTACAGACATTTTGCTCTACGTGGATACTCTGTGGTAAACACTATACTTGTTCATACACAAACTTGGATGTGCATCTATTTATGGCAACAAGTGGTGTGGTATCCATCTTTTTGTGGAAGAGGTAGCGAGTCTAGTATAAGTAAAAAAGAAAAGAAAGAAAAAGTTTTCCAAGATCTCCGAGTATCCTTTACGGCGTGTACGTACGAAGTAGTACTTTATCTTTCTAAGTATTACTTTGAAAACGCCAATGACTATAGAAAACTATGCAGGAAATTTTGATAAAGATCTATCAAAATATTTATGTCTCCCTTTACCTAATATTTGTCAGTTTTCGGCAACATTTACAGCAACAAATTGAATAATGAACGCTGAGGTGTTTTAAGTGTGTATTTGCGATAAATTTTAATCCTTTAAATACCAGGTGTATGCATAAGTTTTTGCCGGTTTTTGTGGTAAAGAAAACATGTAATTTTCAAGGAAAATTAATTCTGTTTTATTCAAAATATTGGCCATCGGCTTCTACACATTTCGCCCATCTTTCAGGTAATTGATGCATACCATGCCAGAAAAATTGCTTGTCTTTTGCGGCAAACCATTCGTAGAGCCAGTTTCCAACGTCTTCGGTATTGCTGAAGTGTTGCTTTGCGAGCGCGTGCCCCATTGATGCAAAGAGGCGATAGTCAGATGGCGCCAGGTCTGGGGAGTACGGCGGGTGCAAAAGGATGCCCCATCCAAGCGATTTCAAGGTGTCTTTCACTTGTTTTGCTGTGTGAGACGGCGCATTGTCGTGTAACACAATCACTTTGCCATGTCTTCGGGCCCATTCCGGTCGTCTTTCGATCAATGCGTGATTTAAATTAATCATTTGTTGGCGATAGCGTTGTACATTAACGGTTTCTCCGGGCTTCAAGAGTTTATAATACACAATACCGCTCTGGTCCCACCAGACACAAAGCATGGTCTTCTTGCCGAAGCGATTTGGCCTTGGTGTTAAAGGACCGGCTTTGCCATTACAAAGCCACGATATTTTCCGCTTCGGGTTTTCAAAATAAATCTATTTTTCTTCACCCGTCACAATTCGATACAAAAAGGATTTTTTTTCGTGGCGTTGAAGCAGAATTTCACAAGTGACTTTGCGGTTTTCCACTTGACGTTCATTCAAATCGTGTGGGATCCATTTACGCAGTTTATTGATCTTCCCCATTGCTCGTAAACGTCTGCTGATTGTTTCTTGTGACACATTTAATGCATTTCCCAATTGCTGTTGAGTTTGAGTTGGGTCATCCTCGAATAACACCTGCAATTGCTCGTTCTCGCACTTTTGTGGTCTACCAGAGCGCGCGCTGTCTTTCACATTGAAGTCACCACTTTTAAATTGTCGAAACCATGTCTCACATGTTCTAATCGATGGAGCGTGTTCACCATATGTTTCTACCAGGACACGATGACTTTCAACAGCCTTTTTTTTTATTAAATAAGAAAAGCCATGCGTGCCACAAATGTTCGTTTTCAGGCACAAACTTCGACATGATCACTGAACGATAAAACGAAGACGCTAGTGTTTGGCGGACTCAACTTGTGTGTGTTTGTAGGTTAATGTCAGACGAACAAAATGACGTATGTGTCAAATGAATACGCTGCGTACATTTTGCTGGCGCCATCTCTTAGGTAAACCGGAAACTACTTATGCATACACATGGTATACTACCGACGAAATAGATATTAATAAAAATAGTTTATTAAGACATTTGTTTATATTAAAAAGGAAGTTACTTATAGATTTCTAGTATCCATTACGGAGCTACCGTAGCTCAGTGCTTATTCGACTAGCGTAGAAGAGAGTGTAGAAGTTCATTAAAAAATTGAAAATGAACAAGTTTAAAAATTTGAAGGAAAATATATCTATTCTGCTATTTATCAGCAGTACAAATTAGCTTTTCAAAAACAACCGCAAACTTTTTCCTTTAATAAGAACGAATTTTTGAATGTGAACTGGCAAATCTGAAGAAGAAGAAAAAGTCTAGCAAAACCTTTTGTAGCTGAAGAATTGAAACTTGGTTTGCAACAGTTAAATAAACCCCCGTCGACTGGTCATGACGGATTGAGTAGTGCCTGGGTGGAAGTATTTCAGGAAATTTTATTCCCGGAATTCGTTCATGTATATAATGCGTTATGGAACAAAACACAGACACCACGCGAATTTTTTGAGGGAACATTCATATTAATTCCAATTAATTAATTATGCTATTTAACTGGGAACAAAAAGTATTTAAGTAAAAGAAAACGTAAAGTAAAAGAAAAATATATTTCAACGCAATATACATTTTACACAATGGAATTTCTAAATCGAATTCGATTTATTTATGTTTAATGCAAATAAGGGAAGCTATTTAGTTTTACAATACATTTCCAGAACAAAATTTTGCTGTTTTTTCTGCTGATTTAAAAAGAGCATTCGATTTCGTATCTCACAAATGTTTCTTCGAAACCTTAAATAATATTGGCGTTCTCTTGCTTATGATTTCGTGACTAAAATATTTATGGGAGTATTACCCTCAAATTGACAATTAATCGTAATATATCTTCTAGTTTTTTCTCTTGAGTATGGCCTCGCATAGGGATGTCATCTGTCCTCCATAATGTTTTCTGTAGTAATGTACCCTTTAATGTACACTTTATATAATTCATTGCCAGGATACAATAGAGTTAGTTTAAAAACATTTTCCTCTATTGATGATTTTTGTTGTATTGTTAAAACAGAGATAACTTAAAACATTTAACGACATTCTTAACACATTTACGTCAAACGCAGAAATTATTTTAAACAAGAAAAAAAAACTTATGGTTATGAACAAGAGTAAAAATAATGAATTTGAAGGATACTACGAAACGGTGTAACAAATTAAAATTGTTGATGTAACGTGGTTTAGAATAATCAGACAAACAATAGAAAATAACTCACAAGTAATCTGTAAAAAACTGGCACAGGATTTGGTTCAATATAAAGATGTATTTCATAGTATTATTTCCCGCGTGTGATTTATTAATTGTTTTGTGTATAGCAAGGCTTATTACTGCTTACAAATTCTTCCATTGTCTAAAAATGTAGGTGCACAAATAAGTAAATTTGTTGTTTTTTCATTTGGTGGAGTCAGTGCTTACGTAAGGCGCGACAGGTGCTGTGTTTGTCGTTTTGAAAACGGAAGAGTAAAGTTGAAGAATATAAGTGTACAGGGCACAGCTCTATTATTACATAGAGCCTTAAATTGTATTTGTGAATTCTATCATACGTTCTCATAAAAAATAATGTCGCTAGTTTTGAATAAGATAAATCTCGAATTATCATTAAATATATTACCGTGGAAAGGTTATATGTATTATTTGAACGATCAATTTCAAGAGCTAGCTTATGCTCTATTAAATAAACAAAGGATTGAAGAGCTATTAGTTAAACAATTATATGAAGACAATTTCTAGAGACACACAATGTTTTCGTGAACCAGAGAGACAACAATCCAACCTGGACTGTGATTATCTGTGGAAGAATTCAAGTGAACTAAAGACGAACTTTATTTTATTTCACATCTCCTTTTTGTTATTCCATAATATATTCCAAACTAAGGAATGTTTATATAAAAAAGAATAATTTCTTCCCCTTAATGTGGAAAATGCCAGGTGGTAGATAGTTATATTTATAAGGCAATACACTCTAAAAATAACCAGACGGTGTGGGTAGCCTATCAAACAAATAGCTGCAAGAGTGACAAGAAGTTCGATTAAGAACTTTCAATTTGATGATATCGTTACTCAACCGAATTTCAGGTGCTTTCCGCCTGCTAGACGTAAAAAATATGACCTGGTTGTATGCTCAGACAATCTTTATATTAATTACGGAAGAACGAATTTATACTATAGAGTTCTAATACAATATGTTATTGTTCAAATATCAAAAACTATCGGGAAAGAAAAAAATCAATGGCAGCATATTATAGGGACATTTATTAATTATGTTTAATTAATGAGTACAAGAAGTAAAAAAAAAAAAAACAAATGTAGTTTCGCTAATAGTATGTAATATTCTCTTCTTTGTTTAAATAAATAATTTTAAAAGAATGGTAGAGCGTTGGTATAGCATTCGGGAGATACTGAGTTCGATCCCAGCGGCCGACCATCCTGACTGAGGTTTTCCAGAGTTTTTCTCCAGTCACACCAGGCAAATGCCGGGATGGGACCTTCAACATAGGCCCTTGCCGACACCTTCCCGAATCGTTCTCCCTCTCCTATGCCGGCCGGAGCCTTAGTTGCCTAAAATCCGTAAATAAAATTCAAATTCCAGTATCCATGAGACTATTAGATGTTTGTTTCCTTTCCATTGCTATTCACATCTATATTCGATTAAAATAATACAACTTCTGTTGTGATTACCAAATTGAACGATTTGTTTGCAGAAAATAACCTACTTCAAGAAATACTTTTTGAGATGACAGTATCTATAAATTCCTTTCTACCAAGGCTACCTATAATAGATGTAGTTTGTGTCTTGAAATTTGCAAATATCAAACTTCCATTTTCCATAAGGAAGGGTAAAGAAGAGACACACTTGTATTGCTTTCCTGAAAGTTTTCTTTCTTTCAAGTTCCCTAATTTTTATAACAAGGCATTTGTACACAACGAAACCCTGAGGCACAAAATTCGGAATTTGATTATATTATCACATGTCTTAATGGTAGCGAGAAAGAAATACTCTAAGCAATATAGATGGGGAATTTGAACAATGAGTAGCAGCGTGGTAAACTTTTAGTACCAGTGATAAAATGGCTTCAAAACATCAAGAAAAGTTCTACTATAGTGCAAGAGTTTTCGTTGGTATCGATTCATGTCAATCGAATGTATTAAGCCACAGTGAATTTAAACTTTGATCTTAAATCTTAACAAAGCATTCCCAACATTTCACTTCACTCTCTGTGAAGTTAGTCACGTATACAAATCATTTTCGAAAAATGGAAATGTTTTTTGTAGAAACTGATCTAACAGTCACCACTGAGTAGTAAATGAAACGGGGAACCTATGCTTGTATGTGTTATTTATTTTTCCACCTATGCGATAATATACTGAAGGCATTATGGATGACGAATGCGAATTGTAAGTCAACAATACCTTTACTGATGAAAATTATAGTTAATGGTATTCATTTATAAATGCAAATATTGACGATAAGAAAATATGGCAAGTCTACCATAGGAAGATCTTCAGCACAAAGACTACTCAACAGTAATCCATATTTGAACAACACAATTTAATTTGGCCAATTTGAACCTTTATATTCACGAAACAAATTTATTTTCACGCAATAGATTAACAAGAGCCACGTAGTTGTAGTGACTCCGCACTAAGGGACGATCACTATATGCCTTACTCTCCCCTTCGTTTGAGTTTGTTTTCTCTTCTTTTATTTTGTCGCTCTGCTAGTTCAGAGACAGAGATAATATTTTCTTAAGTTGACGTCGTTATATATCAAAAGGATTTTCGTTCGTTCAGGTGTAAAATGTGCAGACCACTTCAATTATCTGCTTCATTGTTGCTTTCGCTTTGTACTCTTCTCTTATTTATCTATATTATTGTCTTACGTTCTTCGTCTATTTTACTTCAGTTTTGATTTTTATAAATCATCTTTTATTTTAATTGTTGAGCTAAATTCGTTTTAGAAGTTAGTATGTAGGCCATCCCTACTTTTCTTCTTTTACCTTCGGTTTAGTTTCTCGTTTGTGATTTTCTAGCGGTGGATAGAGTCAGTTCAACATGGTCGACATTCACGAAGGTTGCGGCTGCATACAAAAGTTCATATAAAGTTGGAAATATAATGCAACCTAGTATATTAATTACTATAAATTAACGCAGCACTTCCTACGTTTAAAAAGGAATTAATAGTAGCAGATATCTTGGTCTGGAGCAAGGAAACGCGAAATATATACATATTTTCGGCAGATATGTAGCAGTGTATGCTGTACTCATGGCTTACACTGGAAGTGGACAAGGCGGTTGTGAACGGTGGTTTGTTTGATGGAGTTTCAGTGTGTGAAAGGATTTTCTTCGCTTTTCATGTCTATCTAAATATAATTTCATTGTGGGTCCTGAAACCCCTTTTAGTGAGTGTGTGTGTGTGGCTAAGTTAAGTGTTTCTTTAGCATGTGGTATATCTGATTTTCTTGTGGTGAAGTGTGTTGAGAATATGGCAGAGTAATTCTGCTGGCCAAGGGTCAGTTACCCTGACTTCAGGTATGCACTGGATAATTTATCAGAATATTCCTTTCTCTCAAATCCAGATCTAATTCACAATAATAACTTTGATTGTAAATTTACAGTAAGTAAACCATGTATTTAAACCTGAGATTTCTCATCTTGCACTCTGTTTGCATTATGTTTAGAAGTGCACGTTCTAACTCACTCAGAATTTTGATTGTTTGTCTGGAAATTGGTGTGGCCTTATTACATGAAAATTTTACGTTATAAATTTTCGACATTTTACCGTTTAGATATTTAAATTTTCAACCAAACCTAATACAATGTTTTCCGGTACAATTGTTCGAAACACTTTCGTTATCCCAGCTCACCGTAAGCCAATCTATGCGATAAGAAAAATGTTTTGTGATCTAACCTAACCCAACCTATATGTTTTATTATGTTTGCTATTGAAACTTGCGGTTACGTTTCATTAGTTCTGAAGATGTTAACACGGTGTATAATTTGCCCTATTTTGGAATGCCAAAGCTAAACTCTGTTTAGTGATGCTGTTTATATTTAATTATTTTTATGGAAGGATTATTGCGTTTTTTAGTAAAAAAATTCTTTGTAGCTGGGCTAAACGTATAAAATACAAACCTAAATTTTGGAAACAAAATTTCATATTTTCTTGTAATGTTGTGTGAGAATTTCTGCTCCGCCGAGGCGTAAAGCGTTGCTGTAGTTTTTCTTTTATTTGTCATGTGAAAAGAAAGCAAAATGTATGAAATTCACAACTATATGTAATTCTAAACCTTCACAGAAAGCATTTTTTTCTTTGAAATTCTGTGCTCAAACTATATTTAATGAAAGTTAGCTTGCACTTGAGAAAATAAATACAATTTTACAAGTTATTCCTTGTGTAAAGTTTTCATTCAAGAAGTACGTAGTCTACTATTATAGTCTCAGTGTGATTAATAGTATCGCTGTGTTTGAAGGTTCTCAACCTTCCGTTATGTCAGTCCGCGAGTTATGTCAGTATATTTTCCTTATGCATATAATAAGGTTACTCAAATAATATTAGATTTGGATGTTTCACTCAGATGCGTAACTAATTTCAGGTAATAGTCAAAATTCTCTAAGTTTTATCAAAATTCCGTGATCAGTGTTAACTAGCGCGTGGCCATTTGGCCTTGTACACTTTAGTGACTAATGTTTGGGTGGCCCGGCCACTTGGATTCTTCAGTTACCGGTTGACCAATGTGTGGTTCAGATTTTGGAAGAATTTGGTTATATGTTGGATGCTGGAGTGAAGTTGCAGTTTTGGATTGGGCAGGTGCACTGGCAATCTGCTTCGGGGCATATTCTACAGGGCCGAAGTAAATAGTTCCGACTACTGTCCCAGGGACGGGAACCTAGTTCCGCCTGCTGAAAAGAGTTCGACGTTGCGTTTTATTTTCGCGTTTTATGAAAAGTGAGTTTTGATAAAGTCGATGAAAAAGCTTTCAGAATAAAGCTGAATGTGCTGTAAACTAGCCGGCCTGCTCGATAACCTCATGGGAGGCCCTGAATCGTAACTCTGCTGCAGTAGTTTACTAAAATAGCTTTCTAAGTTTTAAATATTTTCTCGTCGATTCTTTGATTGCTTCTTCTTCTGCGCATGCTTACCTTAAGGTTTTATTTTTCCTTCTTCTGCATAACTTTGATGAGCATGGGCTCTGAGCATCCTGATTTGGGAAGCTGCGGAATATTTTATTGAGATTTTTTTTTCTTTTTGGGAGTATACGAATATCTACGTCGCATGTATGCGTTTAAGCTGATATATAAATATTAAATAGTTATGTTTTTCTGAGAGGTGTTCTCGTCGAAGTCTCCCCCTTTTTTATCTTTTCTCGTGTTTCAGCCTTGTACTATCGCCAACTTCTCTATGTTCTGGCACTTCTCTTCGGACTTCTTTTCATGCCTGTTTTGAGTGCTAAGACTGGCGCTTATGATGATTCCGTATTGCCATATATATGCTGAAGCATGGCACCTATGGGAGGGTGCCCGTCTTCACTTCATCTCCGTTAGCTGTTCTTTTAAGTTACTGTTGTGCCCTCGTCTGTGGATATTGTAAGATTTTCGCCCGGGTAGGTATCCTGTTAAGTTAAATATATGGGTTTCCCCCTTTCGGTGACAGGGCGGCACTTGTATCCTGTTTACTGTTAGGTTCGCGTAGTTCAGGAGAGAGTGCATTACATAGGCACATTTTCCATTAGGTCGTTTCACCAAGAATAACATAGTAAAAGACCAGAAACAATTCTATAATTTTAAATTATAAATTAAATCCAGAACAGAGATTGGGAGTCGTGTTTCCTCTAATATAATAGTTCATAACATGCAGAAAATCACTGGGAATATTTCGAACATGCTCTTTTATCTATAAATCTATATACATTTATAAATTTGAATATACCAAACAGACATTGTTAGTACATACCTGAAAACTATAAGAGTGAAACTAACATCGAAAGATGACGTTCATATTCGTTAGATTACGAAACGAATGTAGAACCAGGGGAAAAGATCATCGCTAAATATTACAACTAACAGCAGGTGAGATGTATCTCGCATTCGGGTTCGTTTCGTTTTGTCGACAATCATTTTGCCCACAGATTATTTTATCGATACCGCTTCGTCGACAGGTACGTTTCATTGACAAGCCACTTTCTCGACAGCTCACTTCGTCGACAGGTACGCTTTGTCGACAGATACGTTTCGTCGACAAGGCACTTTGTCCACAGGTACGTTTCGCCGACAGCTCACTTCGTCGACAAGCTACTTTCTAGACAGGTACGTTTCGTCGACATCTCATTTGATTGATAATTACAATTCGTCGACAATTTATTTAATCTACATTTTTTTCGCCGATGATAATAATTTATGGACACTATTTTCAATCAAGATTACAGTCTAGTTTCACCTATAGAACAATTAAGCGATATGTTTCAACTGATGCGTAAAAGAATTTACGCAATATAATACAGTTGTTTGGCTTTGCTGCAACATATCTTACAAAGTACAATAATAGCTCTTCTTCCCGTAGCCTAGTTATTGCATTATTTTTCTCGTTTCTCGGAAGTATCCAGTTGTGGAAAAAGGAGATAGAAAATTTAATTGCAGAAAATTCATCTTTAACGCAACCTACTAAACATTATCCTTTGAATTCAGAAATCCAGAGCATATGGTAATTACAAGAAAATATAAGAGAATGTTCGTGGTCTTGGTCGTCCGCAGGCAATAGCGCAAGAGTAGTATGTGCCCTGACATGGATTATTTAAAACTGATACTAAACATTCGTATGACTTTTTTATAGAAATGAGATATGGGTTAATTTTATTCCATGCACTCATTTATTGTATTAGTGAAGTTTTAACTCCGCGTAATTTTTCTCATGGTCTCGTAGTACTACGGGCTTCTGACTTGCAGTACAGAAAAGTCACTTCTGTAATAGTACAGTGCTATTCTAACATCAGTATTGTCATTATTTTGTAAGTCCCAGGTCGTTAATATAAGGTTTCCTCCGGAATTTTCAGATTCAGGGATCTAAAGTCAAAATTGGGAGGATGTAAGTGGAGTTTTGTACATTTTCTATTGATTTTTCACCGCAAATATAGTAAAGTTGGAGGATGTTGTCAACAATTTGGATGGATGACACCCCCACAGAGGGGGGCGTCTGGCGGAATTACTGGTCAAAATTTTTTGCTCTTCATGATACCTAAACGTAATGATTCAAATAATGGAAATAAAGCTACGGCAACTTAAAATATTTTGAAAAGTATTTATTTCCATCTGATTAGCATAGTTGTGGTTAACGTTCTGCTTCAAACTGTCATATTTGTACGTTGGTCGATTATAATAATACCTACAAATCAATAACAATATGAAATTTCTTATTTTAAACACATTAATTTTGTTCACTTAAACATTTCGTTTAAGGGTTGAACAATATTCTTTGGTCTGTTTGTTACGTCTAAGGGACTAGCTCCCTGCCTGGTGACTGTTCCACTGGCAGCGACAATAGTATTAGTGCAGAAACTATTCTGGCGTTTGTTTAATACAACAGAGGAAATATCTAAAAAAAAAAAAAAAAAAACTGCCCTTCTTCCTTTTGTTTTGAATAGGATGTCTAAGATATTCTCCATACGAAAGCTTTGCTTTTATATACCAAAGGTAAAATAAAATAATGGCTGAGCAAAGCACTACAATTTAATAAAATAATAATAATAATAATAATAATTTTTTTAAATAAATTGTAGTGCTTTGCTCAGCCATTCAAGATTAGAACTTTATGGTTTTAGGTAAGAGGTAAAAGCATCCTTTGTGCGATGCGCAGATTCCATGAACGGCACTTGGAAAATCTGCAGGCAGCAATCCACATATTCTCGACATATGGCACGAAGTCATGTGGCGTGATCAGTCCCATGGTCGAGTGCCTTTATCTCACAAGGTGCCCAAGAAAACTAAGGATGATGTGATACTCAATTGTTAGAAGGCTGAATGTACCTCAGTGCGCCAGACATGGAAGACACGCCAAACAAGACTGTTTTCGTAAGGACTGTCGACAAAACGTACTTATCGACAAAGCTATCTGTCGACAAAACGTATCTGTCGACAAAGTGAGCTGTCTACGAAGTGGTGTCGACAAGATGATCTGTCGACATAATGATCGTCGACGGAATGAATGCGACAGCTCGCATTCATTGCATAAGACATCTATTAACAGCAGAAATGACTATCTGGTACAACTAATGTTTCATTACAATACAATCTGTATACTTTAAATCTCCTTCACAAGAATTAATGGTTTAGAAGAATTCAGTATTTACTATTTAATGATATAGTTTCTAAAGTTAGATTTTAAAGTCGCACCTATATATTACGTACGGCCAAAAAGTAAGTTCCGTTGTCAATTGTTACCGCATTGGAGCTGCGATCGCGATTTAGTGCATGCAAGCCGAGTTTGTAGACTCATTGACAAATGCCGGAATCTGAGACAGGAGAGCAGTGCAGACGCTTTGTAGTGAGAATGTCGGAAAATAGAAATATCCTGGAAAATTGAGTCGCCAGCCGCTAACGATGTATTCCGTTATTTGAATGCGAAGAACGCGAAACCAACAGACATTCATCGTCAAACTAGTGGAGAATACGGATTGGAGAATAGGATGGGTCGATTTTTTTTCAGATATTGTAGTTCGAGTTGTCATCAAAAGTTGTGCATTGGTACCAAATATAGCTACGCCAAATATGGCCGTCCTAAAACAATATTTAACCGAGTCCCTGGACCCACAAAAGGCCCAATTGTTTTTTTTTTAAAAAACAAGGAATAAAAATATACCAGTTTCCACATTTTGAGGTTAAAGGAGTTATGAAAAGTTGTGCATTGATACGAAATTTAGCCATGTCAAATATGGCTCTTCTTGGGTGTCAAGCTTTTTGGCCGTTTTTAACTAAAATTTTCGAGGGCTCCGGGACCCGGCTAGATACTTTTTCATCCGACTGTGTTTCGGCAAACAAACATAACATAACCTTCTACAATTTTTGCACGCTACTCAAACTCAAATTAAAAAAAAAAAAAAATAGCCGTTTTGCTCCCCCCACAAAAAATGGTTAAAAGTGTTGTTTGAGTACCGTCCAAACGTTATAGAATGTTATGTTGTTTGGTCGTCCTAAACACAACCGGATCAAAAATATTTACCCGGACCCTGGAGACTGCGAAAATTTTAGTTTGAAAAGAGCCACTTTTTATTTTATTTATTTATTTATTTAGAAATTTGAGTTTGAGTTGCGTGCAAAAGTTGTAGAATGTTATGTTATGTTTGTTCGCCGAAACACAGCCGGATCAAAAGATATCTAGTCGGATCCCGGAGCCTACGAAAACGTTAGTTTGAAAATGGCCAAGAAGGGCCACATTTGACATGGCTAAATTTCATACCAATGCACAAGTTTTCATAACTTCTCGAACTCCAAAATGTGGAAACTGATATATTTTTATTCCTAGTTTTACAAAAAAAAAAAAAGTCCCTTTAGGGGTCCAGGGGCTCAGTTAAATATTGTTTTAGGACGCTCATATTTGACATGGCTTTATTTGGTACCAATTTACAACTTTTGATAAAAACTCGAACACCAATATCTGAAAAGAATAAAAGATTTCGAGCCCACTCTAATGAAGAACATGTGAACTTCAATGATGAGAAGATGAGTACGAGAGTTTAATTACGATCGTGAAAACATTCAAGATGATGAGTGAAGTAAGAGACCAACTGAAGTGAATGAAGACTTTATGCATTCAATAGAAGAGAAGATTAGAGAGAATACATATTTCATTCCACGACCGTTATTAAAGTGTCGCACTCATCTACGGATCATTGAAGCTCGTATCCTTTGTTTTGCATACACCCGACCAATTTGGCGGTGGATTTCTGCAGGTTTCACGTTGCTTGCATACACGGAAAGGATCAAGATTTTACTTAGCACCCGGTGGGCAACTCGATTTTCCGAAATATTATAAATTCTTACTACGAAGCGTCCGCACTGCTCTCCTGACTCAAACTAAGTCAGTGCCTTTCCAGTGTATTCACAAACTAGGCGCGCATTCGCAGAATCGCGATCGCAACGCCAGTGCTGTAACAATTGACAGCAGCACTTACTTTCTGGACATTGTAACCGAAAGATACATTTTACTTTTTGTGGATATGGTTATAATTTCATTTAAAATGTTCTAAAATGCAAATAACAAGCTATTGTCAGAGCAAATTAAAAACTACAAACTCTATAGACAGCACACAATACCGCTTATCTCTTTTTTTGTTTATTATTTCATTATCACCATCATAAGTTTTTCTGTTGCATCTTGATTAAAGTTCGATGTGTTTAGTGCAGTCCGAAGTTAAGGTGTAGTAAACCTGTTCATAAAAGCGATGCAAATTAAGTTTCGCAGTTTGCATAAACGTTTAAAACATCTGAAATACTGGAACATATTTATTAATATACATTTCGTTTTATTTTTTTCTGCAGAGAAGTATCAACGCAAGATCATTCAAAGTTTCACCTGACCAACGGTTTATTCTCCTTTCACACGATGTTCAAAAGGTAAGTACTTCTAACTTTTGCTGTTATTTGATAGAAAAGGAAGATTTATTAATTACTTTTATGCTAATGTTCGAAGTTCTGGGTTACAGTTTTTGAAATTAAATATTAAAAAAATACACATCATTTGTAAAATAAATTATTTTTAAAGATGTTTTAACTTCAAGGCAATAGAATTTCCTTACTGAATTTCCCATTGAACATAGACGTCAATAGCAAATGAACATAATATGATAATAGAAAAATGAACAATATGTAACCTACGTGCACTTCAATGTACTATTCTGTTTTTCAGAAACTCCAAATTAAAATTGTATTTTTTCTTTTATCATTGTTTAAGACTATAGGATATGCACCATGAAAAAGGCATTCCTATGTATTTGATTACACGAATAAATGAAGATCTCAATGTTTGGCGACTCACCTGCACAATAAATGAGGATGTATTTAATATTTCCTTGAAATAGTAATGAAACTTGTATTTGTTATTCCGCTTGCTTCTGGCGCTGAATCTATCATATATAAAAAGGCATAGAAGCTATTCGAAAAGTATTCATCTCTCTTAATTTTGATTAATTAAACTTAATGCAGCAATCAGAAGTGATACAGTAAGAAAGTGATACAGTAACTTTGCAAAATTTGTCAATCTTCAGTAGATGGGAATGAGGAAATAAGATTAAAATAAGATGTTCTTCAAGTCGATTGAATTGAATTTATTTATCGTCTTCGGACATCTGTCTCTTAGCCCATAACATATTTCAAGTTGAACCTTTCAAAACCTGCTGGCAGATTTAATGGATTTAGCACAACTCAATTTGTGTGAATTAATGATTACGTACGATGAAGTAGAGTTTAGTCTGTAGGTTTCGGATCATATTTCTAGTTGCCCTGACTTTTGTTTGAATTGTTTTCCAGGTGTTCTAACAATTATTTAGAATATTTTCAGTTCCTTGAATTATCTGCCAGTTGTGTCGACTATCATTAGTTACATTCTTTAAAACGTCTTCCTCATCTGTCTTTTCACTGTCTGTCGATTTTTTTCTTAGTTAAGAACGAGCTCACAGAGCGTATGTACTATCATGGCCAATATAATGTTTACATGACTTTGTTATACATGATTTTTCTCTAAGCCTAGAAGATAGGCCACCCAACTGACGTAGAGCGGGCGGTGTGTGATTCTGAGAGTGTGTGAGTGAGCGAGCAATGGTTGGAATTTTCGTTTCTTTAACAGAAAACATTATCACATGTCCTGGGTTCTGGAAAGATATTTATGATTTCTTGTAGTATGTAGCACATAATCAAACATCTTAAGCAAGTCGCATTTCAAACACCAAAAGGAAAGCTATTTGTATTTTCGGTGGGCCACTAGTTGAAGTTTACTGAAAAATGTAATTTCAATTGACCAGTAGAAAAGATCCTTACCGAACATGGAGAAGGAAAATGAACTTTGAAACCTATGGTTGCTAGATAATTCTTTCTTTCTTAATGAATCGAGTATTCCATAGAACACTAACGTTATACACGCAAGACAAGAGAAAACGTCTGTTTCTAACAGTTCTTAAGATTGGGGCACAATATTTATGCTTTATAATTTTTGATAAGATGTTATTATTTACGTTTATCATTTACAAGGATGTTAGTAGTAA
>JAGDQP010000806.1:13143-95442 GCA_022664845.1 Lepisma saccharinum
AGCCGCCTGGCTTGCGTTTTCGCCTTTATCGAAGAAAAACTGTAAAATATAGCGTATTTTCTCTTTGCTAGTGTCCATTTTGACGCGCGCTCACACAACACTGAGTCAACTCATCACAACTATCTGAACAGTGTTTGTAGTACGCAATCTCATCGTTTGAACGCCATCTCGTTGAACCCGATCGTACTTATACAACGCGAGATACAGATCACTGAAGCCATCTATTGGCAAAATAATGGATTACTTTTTACTACACCAGATATTATGTAGTGTCATAACAGCTACAAGGTTAAGTTTTATTCATTTTGTATTAAGGTGCTGACGGCATCATTGTTTGAAAAGAAATAAGGAAATGGTAGATTTGTTATAGGGCCAGTAAGATGGCAGTACATATTAAGTTTTCTTTATAATTTAGAGAGAACTTGTGCGAAACTCACCGAGCAGCCGTAGCTCAGTGGTAGTGGTACAGCATTGGCGTAGCATTCGGGAAGTCGTGGGTTCAATCCCAGTGGTCGACCATCCTGATTGAGATTTCGCCAGGGTTTCTTCTCAGTCACGCCAGGAAAATGCCAAAATGGTATCTACAAAATAGACTTTGCCCGTCTACCTTCCCCAATCCTTTCCTCCACCCTATCCTGACCTGATCTTCAGATGCCTAAAGGTCTTAAAATTAAAATAAAAATTGTGCAAAAGGTAGCAAGGTGAGGTTGTACGCAATCGCCAATATGTATGTTTTAATTTTTCAGTATTTTTTATTTTTTAAAAAAAAATAGAGAGAATATCTTTGATACGTGTCATGCAAACGATTCGTTCAAAAGCTTGGATTTACGCTCTCAAAGACTCATATAACAAAGAATTTTTGTTTTAAATTTTTTTTTAATAACTGATGTAGCTTAGGGCTACTTGATCTTCAATTATCGAAATATCACGTATTGTATCTGTCTCTTTTTCATTTTTACAGATCATCATTTCTCATAGTACCAATAGTCGCGCGTGAAGATCAAAGGGAAAGATAACAACCTCATTCCGTCTCTTTCATTTTTTGTTTTCATTTTTTATTTCCCATGTGTTGCAATGCTGCTGGCCAAGTTAGTTTATTTGGAATTTGTATTATAACGAATTGAACGTCTGATGAGTCATGGAATTATATCTACGAGGTTTATTTAATAAGTAAAGGAATAAATAGCTGCATTGTGAAAAAATATCTAAATAAACCTCTCAAAAGTTGGCACTCCTGTTGTCGTCACTTGAATACACATTTGGCCAATACCTTTATTAACATAATCCCTACAGCTGAGACTTTTATTTTATTTATGGTCTTTAGGTATCTAAGGCTCAGGTCAATATAGAGGGAGGGGAAAGGATCGGAAAGGGGTCGGCCACGACCTATGTTCGAGGTGCCATCATCTCATTTGCCTGGTGTGACTGAGGAAAACCCCTGGAAAAATCTTAGTCAGGATGATCGACCGCTGCGATCGAATCTCGGACCTCCCGAATACTACGCCAACGCTTTACCACTGAGCTACGGCGGTTCGGTAACTGTACTTTGAAGAATAGTGTTCAGTAATATGTATTTTTTTTCAGCGGGTGTAAGATTGTCTGAAATGTACTCCTGAATGGTCAAGGAATATGGAAATAGTTCCATGATGTACGGTCTTCACTGCACATTCAATTCTTTCTTTCCCACATATCGCTTTCGTTCACATATTGTAGAACAATTGAAATTATTGTCAGAATCTTCTTCTATATCGAAATGATATCTGCAACAAATACAATACTTGAAGTAAATTTCTGATTTGTATACTAACCGCTGGTTCGATCTCGGCATGTGGCACCGTGTGCGTGAGTTTTCTCGGGGTCCTGCCGTGTCCTCCCATTTTCTTCGTTACACCAATTCTCCCATCTTCATTCATTCGGTCTGAGCTAAAGTTGCCTAACGGTCTTAAATAAATTCAAACTTCAAAATTCTTTCCTGAATATCATATAATAAAACAAGAAATACTGAAAGTTTAAATTTCCATACCTGTCTTCCCACCCTCCCAGTGTGTTCCCATTCAAAAAATTTTACTTTGTAAGGTTTTCTTAGCCTTGAGGTTCCTGGGATGAATCACAAGATCCAGGGATTCCACCAGGATTTTCAGTTTAGGGGATGTAAAGTCAAAATTGGGAGAGTGTAAGGTGTTTTGTACGGTTCCTATCGATTTTTGACCATATTTTTTTTAAGTTGGGGGTGCTCTTAAGGATTTAGGAGGTGGTCCCCACAGGAAGGGGGTCTTCACACGGAATCACAGCGTCGGATACAAGAGAGAGGGAGTAGTGATCCAGCGGCCCTGCTAAACGACAAACATTTGAAAATGCAGATGCAGCTTGGTTTGGTTGCTTGGAGTTCTCTTCCGTTTCCACATAATACCCACTTCCAACGAAGATACACAACTTTAAGCGTATCTCTTCTCTCAAAATTACAAGTTCCTGATAATTGAACTAAATAAATAAAATAAATATACAAATGATATATATATATATGCAAATGCACTCCCAGATAGCACGTAAATTTACGCCAAGTTTGTGCCAGCCTTGTTTTTCCCTTGGAGTGATAAATTTTGTAGAAAATTTGGAATTACAAACTTGGCACATGAAACTTCGCTGCAAATTTGGGACTACAAACTTAGCGTATCAAATGTTGCTGAAAGGTTGTCTGAAGTTAGATCTACCACAGATTGTAAACCTTTAACGTACAAATGAATTATTTTTATTAGGTGGAGGTTTATCTCTTTCTCTCTCTCTCTCCCTCACAAACACACATACAGAGAGAGAGAGAGAGAGAGACCTTTCTTGAACACGCTACGTGCAGAATAACTTACAGAACCTGCATGGGTCGATGACATATAGCTTTTTTGGTCTTTATACTGCGTATAACGAATGAAAAGAATAATTATCTCAGTTGAATTGTTACGACTGATTCGGGAATCCTTCTATACAGTGAAAACGTATTTTTGACACGCGTTTTAACTCGTGGCCGTATCTTCATAAAGAACCCTGAAAAGCTACATCCGAGCTGACGGTTTGGTGTTTTGGCTAACGTATCGGAAAACTAATGCGAGAACCCGAGTTCGATTCCCTGAGGGGTTATGTTATTTTTTAATATATTGTACAGTAATGTTTTTTTCTTTTTTGTACATAGATTACAGTATACGCATTTTCAAAGTTAGGTTCAGTGTTGTATTTTTATTAACCACGCGACTCACTCTAGTGCACGGCAACGACAACATAAGTATATCAGAAATACTTTCTTTCTCGAATGAGTCGTGAATTCTTTAACTTATTTTAGGGAAATGCATATAAAGTTGTTTATGCATGACTAAAAGAAAAGCATGGAGCACATGCTCTCATATACAGTCACTTTAAAAATTATTCAATTGGTCTGCCCCATGCTTTTCTTTTTATTAGTCAGGCATAAACAAAAATAGTTTTTTTTTTACTTTTTACTACGAATTGTTTCTGAAAAGTATGTTTTTAAAATTTTCTTATATTTATTTTAGTTATTTCGGTGTTCGGATACTTTTTCTCAAGCTGATCTTGTCACTCAAATCCTAAAGTGGTCTGCAATCAGTCAAACCCATTATCGTTGCAGGCTAGTATTTATTTTAGGATAAAAAGTCCATATTAAAAAATATTATTAAAATATGCTTTTAAAATATAGAAATGTATAAAAGTAACAATATAAGTATAAGGCGCTTAAATCATTCCCTTCTGGTTCAGCTGGAGGGACAGACAGCATGCGTCCTTCAATTCTCAAAGATTTAAAACTTTCCAATATTCAAGAATCTAAAGATCGCCTTACCAAGGTTATTTATGATTTTCTTTCTATGATCTTATCAGGAGAAGAGTATTATTAAATCTGGTTTAGAATCCATCCTAAATTGTTTCCTTGCTGACCACACATGGCTTCAGGCTTCTCTCCCTGTCAATTTTGGAGGATTAGGCATTCGTCGCGCCTTAGATTTGGCTATTCCCGCCTTCTTGGCGTCATTCTATGGTTCCCGATGCCTGATAGAATTACTTCTCCAAAATGATATCAGTTCTCATGGGGGTTCAGAGATTGAGACTTGCTCTTCAACTTGGTCATTATTAGTTGGATCATTCTTGCCCGAACTCGATACTAGATCAAAGCAATTTGCATGGGATGAACCCATTATCAAATCACACCTCTCCTTTTTACTTCAGACTGCAGAAAACTTAGAAGACAAAGCCAGAATAATTGCCGCGTCTTCCTTCGAAGCAGGTGCTTGGCTCAAAGCTTTACCTTCGCCCCCTCTCGGCCTTCACCTCAGTAATGAATGTTTCCGAATAGCAGTTGGAATTCGCCTGGGTGCAGATATTTGTGAAAGTCACAAATGCCAGGCATGTAAAAGTGAAGTAAATAAAAAAGGATTACATGGCCTGTCTTGTTTCAAAAGCGCAGGTAGACATCCTCGTCACTCGAATGTTAATGACATTATAATGAGAGTACTAATATCATCTGGCATTCCTGCATTACGAGAACCTATTGGATATAGCAGAGCAGACGGTAAAAAAACCAGATGGAGTCATCTTGGAAGAGAGACAAACCGTTAATTTGGGACTTCACTTGCTCAGATACGTTCGCTCCTTCCAGCCTCCCTTTTTCCTCAATTCAGGCGGGAAACATAGCCAGTCGAAAAGAAGCGGAAAAAAGAAGAAAATACAGTGATCTTACAGGTAAGTACCATTTCGTAGCCATTGCCACCATATCCAGTGGTTCGTAGGGAAAAAAAGGTCTCAACTTGATAAAGGAAATAGGTAAACGTATCACGCAATTATCTGCTGATGATAGAGCAAGCACCTTTCTTGTCCAAAGAATAAGCATGGCAATTCAAAGAGGTAATGTAGCTTCAATCCAGATAGCCATACCCAAAGGCAAGGAATTAGATGAGATATTCCTACTATAATTTTGATTTATTTGACGGAACATTCGTCACTTTTCATAATTATAAGTAGGTAACTGTTAACATGAAGCCATCCGTTGTAGCAGATGAAATGTTTTCTGAAGGAGCTGGTCCATACATAGAGATAGAAGAGAGAGGAGTTTTTGATGGCCTGTTATTGGATTTGGCGGCAAATACGAAAGCAGTTCATGCCGGCTTTTTCAATGACTTCGAAGAGATATTTAGTGATGACGATCTGCAGTGATTGTGATGGTGGCCTTCCGAATTTGCTGAACTTAATTTCTATGATATGTATCATATTTAAAGTAACAATGGAATGTTGTATTGTCACTAGACTTACGTCGCTGTGCAAGATTTCATCATTGTATGACGTCGGAAAATAAGTTAAATTAACGTTGCAAAATTTGAGGACACCACGAACGATGTGAACTAAAGAGATCTTAATAAAAGATGATGTTCCAAGTTCGGAAACTTGCATTGCCAAAGTTGCTAGAAGTTTATTGTGCTATCTGGGCTAGTCAGGATATTACAGCTGAGGCATATACAATACGAAAATTGAATTGTAATAAGCATTAATGCAAATTGATTATCTACCTACCATTACGTATAATTCTTGCTGTAATCTACAAAGGGATATTAGTCAAATGCTCTCATCACAGCAATTTAATCAAGTACATGTTCATTAGATCCATAAGTAATTTCATTGAATCAGTATTCTTGCTGTGTAGGTTATTACTAGCAATTACCAGAATTCTTCCTTATTTTAATATATTATTAATGTATTGTACATGCAGTTGAACTAAATATATTATATATTTGCACAATATGGAAGCGATGTAGGCACTTTCGGCGTGATGCATGCACACCACCCCCATATATCTTGCTACCAATAATCCAGGTCCCAACCATCAGTACTGGAATAAAGCCAACAAGAAATTTAAATAAAGGGGTACGTAGTGGACTCTGCCCCCCGAGAAATTTTAGTAGCTTGTACTTAAATGATCTTTAATTAATGCAGGGAAACTAGTGATATCCAAGCAGCATTTCTTTTGCAATATTTTATTGGGCTAAGTTCACACATATGCTGGTGGCCCAAAACTGGTACAGTTACACTCATGTCTACACATTACACTAATACAGGGTAAGTAAAAATGATGTACCCGATTTCATAAATTTATTTTGTGAAATATAATGAACATATCTGAATGTAATACATGTGGTAAGAAGGGTAACTTTCAAAGTTTTTTTCAGTTACATCACAAGTGCTCTATGTGAGCACCTCGCGTAACACGACACACATCAAGCCGATAGTCTATCTCCTGCCAAACCTTGTGTAGTGTGTCACGGTCAATCTCTGCAATGGCTGCTGTGATGCGGGCGCGAAGGTCACCCAATGTTGTTGGAAGTGGTGGTACGTAAACACGATCCTTTATGAAACCCCACAAAAAGAAATCACACGGGGTCAGATCGGGAGAACGAGGTGGCCAACGAATGAGAACTCGATCCTCCTGAGATGCACGGCCGATCCAGCGCTGTGGCAATGCCTCATTGAGATGATCCCGAACGCTGTTATGGTAATGCGGAGGGGCACCATCCAATTGAAGAATGAAATCTGCACTATCCTCTTCGAGCTGTGGAAGGAACCATTGTTGCAGCATATCAAGAAAAACATGTCCTGTCACAGTAGGTTCAAGGAAGAAAAAGGGCCCATAAATCTTTTCAGGGGAAATGGCACAAAACACATTCACCTTGGGTGAATCGCGTTGGTGTTCCACAACTGCGTGGAGATTATCAGTTCCCCAGATCCTTACGTTGTGTCTATTCACATTCCCAGAAAGGTGAAACACCGCTTCATCACTGTAACGTCACCTTTCGGCGAACCCATCCTCTTCCATTAACGTGAGAAAATCAGCACAGAAAGACGCTCGAGCAGCATAATCAGTGTCTCTTAAGGCTTGTAGCAGTTGCAAGCGATAGGATTTCATTTGTAAACGTTTCCGCAGAATTCGCCATACAGTTTTCTGTGGCATTTCAAGTTCCCTCGCTGCCCGGTAGGTACACTTCTGTGGACTCCGCACAAAACTGGCGCGAACACGTTCCACTGTCTCTTCCTCAGCTGAAGGACGGCCAGTCGATTTTCGCTTACAGATGCAGCCCGTATCTCTGAATTTTTCATACCACGTACGAATGTTTTTTCCAGTAGGTGGGTCTCTGCCATACTTGGTACGGAAATGCCGTTGAACACTCATCACAGAGTTGTTTACATGGTAATCCAGCACACAGAACGATTTCTGCTCTCCAGTCAGCGCCATTTTCGTTAACTGCTTCCAGCGCCGCGTAGCGGTAGAAAATGCAACCACGCGGGACATAAACTAAACTCAACTAAACTTTGAACTTTTGCCTTTCCTTGCGCGTAGCTCACATTAAGATATGTTCATTATATTTCACAAAATAAATTTATGAAATCGGGTCCATCATTTTGACTTACCCTGTACTATACTACACATGCAATAACAACTTAAATAATACTCTACGTTCGTTACATCCTCGCTTGTCATAAGTAGCATCAATTTCCTACGTGATTTAACATTTATTTCGTTCATGAGCAGTCTGGTTTGTTTACCCTTTTGGAAACACAGGCTATTGCCCACTGAATTTCTCTTCCTCTTTACGCGACTGTCCCAATGTACAGCCTTGATTAGCATTGAATAAAATGTTAAATTTTGAAGAGTTTAATATTCTCGTGAACTGAATTGATTCAATGAGACGTAACCAGTACTTCATTACACAATGCGTCCAGGGGAAAATTTACTGTGAAAAGAATCTTTCCTAAATGGTTAAACCCCTTTGTAGGTATGTCTCGCTTATTGTCTCCTGTAATTATTATTTTCTGAATATAATTATTCAACTTCCTTTGATTACTCATTATTATGGCAGTAATTTCTAACAACAATTGGAATTTGCCATTTAACAAAATTGATGTAACAGTAATCCATTGATTATATTGAATCACGTGTACAAGAAATAATTTCAAACAGACACAACTAGTTATCGAAAAATCTATCAATCCTGAATACGAAAAGGTTTCAAAGACTGAATATATAGTAACAAATGTCTTGCGATACAATTCATAAATAAATAAATTCTGCACTTTCAACATTTACACACACACACACACTACGGAATTGTACTTACGCATACCGGAACATGAAATGGCGGATAAGTAGAAGTTGAATCGGCTCGAATCCAGTGCGTGGTATATCGGGACGATCTCCAATCTTATTCCTATTTAATATCCTTTCACTTCCGTATGATTACCAATTAATATTGATTACAACCTTGCTCATGTTGAGGATGTGTAGAGTTAAACAAAATCTTTACAACACAAACCATTGCGTACAAGCAATTTTCTGGAGAATAATATTGTAGGTGTACCACCTAACTCACCGATTTTTGATCTGAAGCCATGTGACTTGCAGATTACCAAAGAGAACGCCTGGGCGGCAGCACCAGTTCCGTTTGGCGCGAAAACAAAACAAATCTATCGCCGCATGAAGAGCGCTCGCATTAATTAAACTGGGAAATTCGTTACACAGTCCTTTATAGGATAGTAGCTAAAGTTCCCGCCCGTTGGTGCGGTGTGAGTAAAATACTTTGGTTACACTAATACTACCACCACCACAACAGCAACTATTACTACTACTACTACTAATAATAATAATAATGTTTTGATGTTTTTTGTTTCAATGTCAGGAATCACCTTCCGAAAGTAATGTACTTAATTCTGAATCACCCTGTATACAAGATAAATCGCAAAACCAAACAGAGATAAAACTACAAGGAAATGGAAGAAAGTCGTGGGAAGCACAAGAATGATATGAGACTGACGAGAGACAAAAAGAGTAATACATAAACACCTTAAGGTAGTTCAGGGCGCAGAACATTTGGTAGATTTGGAAGGAACAGAACAAATACAACAGTAAAGCACAAACATACTGCGAAAATAGAAGAAAGCCAGAAAGATTAAGTAAGTAGGAAGCAGAATCATGAACTGGAACAGTAGATTATCCGATTAGCAGAGAATGAGAAAACATACTAGAAAAGAAAGAGAGAAGAAAAAGAGAAAGACAGAAGGAGCAGTTAGAGAGGAATATTGAGGTCGTTTCAGTGGGTTGTTTCGTAACAAAAAAAAAAGTATGTGTGAGTTACAATTAATTTTGACAGATGCCAAATTAAGAGACATATGAAGGATCTGAGTGTCAAGATGAAGAAAGAATTAATTTTTAATGGGGCAGAGAAAATAATGTGAATTTTTAATGAGAAGAAAGTGACTAGTGAACAGGTAGGAATAAGACAATTTCCTGAGGTATGTAAGTAAGGACTTTTGTCAGAAGGGTAAGTCTGAGAAAGATACTGTCAAGGTGTTGAAACTGTTACACTAATTCTGTTCTTTATTCATTCAGCAACAAATTTGTTTAGTGTCATTACGGAGATAAGGTGTAAGTGTTACTGCGTTTAAATGAAACTCTTAGTATTGTTTATAAATACAATACATTTCTAACAGAATATAAGAAAATCTCATTTTCTTCTTTTTAACATGTGAATATCAAATTCGTTGTAGGGTTGCGGTAGTTCAGTGGTAGAGCGTTTACCGATGGTGCTTTGGGTCCTCGGTTCGATCCCCGCTCGTGCCATGTAGGCTTTGTGGTGCAATACACCAGTGTATGTTTTTTTTTCGGGTTCTCCCGTTTCCTCCCAGTTTCTTCATTCCACCAATTCATCTCATCATCCATCCAAAGTAGTCTGAAAGTCTTAAAACTAAATGCAAATCAATTCGTTGTGTATTATGAACGAGAGACGTACTATGATACCTTAGTGGACTATCTTATACAGCAATAAGCTCTATGGAAACAGGAAATCCTACATAATCTTATTTGTTATTAACAATGACGTTGTATAAACGTTATGTTAGATACTGCAGATTTATTTGTCGAGCAAATAATGGATAATGTTTCCCAGACTCTTGGACTTTACCAGACCAGTGCTCAAAGGGGGGTTGAAAAAGTAAGGGAACGCTTGCACCTAGTGGCGGCGATTGACTCATTTAAATAGTCAATAATATGACTCAATAAAAAAAGTAGGGAAGGCTAATACCAAAAATAAAAAGTCCCCTGCACTTTGAGCTGTGCACCAGACATAGAATAAACATGAAGTTACGACGGAGAGATGATAGCAAACACTAAATAATTATTTGTCTGATGAACACGTCCATGCGTACTGAGAATAGCCGACATCTTTAATTCTACGCGAAATGCAAGAAACAAAACTAACAGCGCTCAACATTTCTTCCCATCAAGATTGTTCATCTCCAGAACAAACTAAAGCCTCTGATGTATCCGCTTTCAATGGGGACTAATTACTCTGTCAACATCGGAAAAGCTAGTAACATCTCAACGAAAAATCACCTACACCAAAAGAATTCAAGATGACGAATGCAAGATTCAACAAGACTCTCGTTTTGTATTTGATGTATTTCAACTTAGAAATGAAACCTCCCTAATCCCAAAGGATCAAAAGCATAGCTATATCATAAGAAAACATTCGTGGACGGTCTCCTACTAAGGTTGCTACTTTTCTGTTTAAGGTAATCTGGACAGACTCTGAACCAGGGATCTGAGGCTATCAGTACATAGGAGTACGTCTACGAAAATTTTTTACTGTTTAAGCTTAAATATTAGGTTCTAGCGCTATCTTAGGCTTTTTCTGAAATTAAAAATTACTGTTGATTTAGCTAAAATAAATTGTTCTTTTTCTTATTAATTATTTAACCATGGCATCGTTCGAATCCTGCTGCCTACCGTCGTTACTGAGGTTTTCCACAGTTCCCTTCAGTTTCACCACCTGAACGTCAGAATGGTACCTTAAATAAAGCACCGACCGCTACCCTCCCATACCCTATCCCGTTCTGATGCCTAAAGACCTTTAAAATTTCAGAAATATTCTAACCTGTCTCTTATGATAGTAGAAACAAGCCTTATTTTTCTCCCTAACTACTTATATCCAATTCCCTAGGCGGGATTCGAACCCGCGATGCTGGAAATGCCTCAGACCGCACGACTATTCCGAAGATGGTGTTTAACATCATTAATAGAATAAGTAGACCTATCATTAATACTAATTTAATATATATTATTATATATATTAAAGTGTTTTTGTGTGAAAACAGTTTATATAAGCTTTTTCTTCAGTGTAATTAACAAATCTTCCATAAGTAGCCTCAGTAATTTAAAATTGTGCTTTGTAGGACAATAAAGAAAACCATTATGTTATTATTATTATTTTTAACCTTTTTTGTAAAGAACCACATTAGCAGATTTAAATAGTTATTATCTCGTTATAATAATTATTATTAAATGAGGAAAAAGCGGAGGAGAGTAACTAGTCATAAGATGGGAAGGGAATCAGAAAAGGGATGGAAGGGAACGCTCGACGTCATAGGGCTAAGGCACCTACACACATAAATTCCGCCCTCCCTAAACTTCAAGGAATTTGCCCATCTGCAAGCTCCTTAATATAGCCTACAATGTTTTCCACAGATCATCAGATTACATTCAGTAACAACGAAATCTGAAACTTGCGCACTTTATACATGTTTGAATACCAAAATAATAATTATTTTACAGTATCACATATACAGTAGTTTCTTCTTTAAACTATTTTCGTCGGTGTGAAAAACGTATTTATGGAGAATAAAGATTGTCGTAACCATAGAGTTATGAATAAACTAGAGGTAGAGCAAAGCTGTTTCTGGGCGAGGGGAGTGAAACCAAGAGACGGAAGGGACGAGGCACTTCCACAACATTGACTGGCCCCATATGTAGAGGTCCTCTGTACCGAGTATTGCCTTCTCATTCTTTCTTATGGGAAGAGAAAGTTATTAATGAAAAGCACGCATATCAGATGAAACGTCCAAAATAGCTAATGTTGTTCGAAAAGACAGCTGTTTCGCATAGAATTGATAATTGCAATATGCTTGAAAATGTCCCAGATGTGTTGTACTGTACATTGTAGTCACTCGACAGAAATGAACGTTTCAAAAAGTTCACCAGTTCACAGCACTTGGTACAGAAGGACTCTAACGGCACCACACAATATATCTGTCGCTCAACCGTAAATTTGGCTTCATGTGATATTATGAAATATATCTCTATTGTATCCCAAACTCTATGGTTATAACAGTCTTCGAGTCTCTCTTTCAGTTGTGATTATTATTTATTTGCCAAAATTATTGTGTTTTTTTTTGTTTGTTTTTTTAAGGAAGCTCAAACCATGAAGCTTTAAGTAACGATACTGGAGTGACTGCTTAGTGTCGAAAGATAAAATCCGGAGAAAATATTTAACCTCTTTTTTCCACTTCCAGTCTAATCCAATAGGGACCAAATTTTCAGTTCTAACTCAGTTTTATACCCTTCTCATCCCTGTGCAGCCCATTGTTTGATTTAAGTCTTAATTCCTGAGTTATTCATATTATAATAGTATCCCGCTCTCTTCATACAATAGAAAATACAGTAAATAATATTTACTTTCTTGGAAGAATATCTTAAATTAAAAAAACGCCGTACAGTGATATCAAGCGTAAAAACCTTAGAACTGAAAACTTGGCCCGCCGCACAGCGAAAACTGATAAAAACTGAACTAAAAATTTGGTTCATTAACATTAGGCTAGAAGTAGACAAACAAGGTTAAATATTTGTTCTGGCACCTATCTTTCGACACTAAGCAACCACTTCAGTATTATCGTTACATAGAGCTTGATGGTTGGAACTGAAATTTTAGACCATATAGATTTAGATTGGAAGTAGACAATCGAGGCTGAATGTTTACTCTGGCGTCTATCTTTCGACACTAGCCGATCACTCCAGTATCTTTAGTAGAAGCTCTATGGTCAACACAGAGAACAATTATACGCAGAAGACTTAACCTTATTCGAAGAATCCTTGGACTTAACGTTGTCCACTACTTTCACTAGCGTCTAACATAGAAAGTACTATTTTCGAAAGCCTGAAAAAAACACTATTTAATCGCGTGTGCAATAGCAAAAAAACTGGGCCTGAATTACCTAACCTCCATGTGACCTTGGTCACTAATTTCATTAAATTTCCTAATGCGTATATATATATATATATATATATATATATATATATATATATATAGAGAGAGAGAGAGAGAGAGAGAGAGAGAGAAATGTTATTTTTCTTTAAATGAAATATACAAACATAATCATGCCAGGGTCTCTGGATTAGCTTTCCGACATGCGACCAGAAAGCAAAATTAGTAATTGCAAATCAGCCGCTTGTCTGTTGTTTGCGGTTTAAGGAGTAAGGACTGGATTTCATGAAAGCTTGTGTTGCTTGCTTTGAGTGCGATTTGGGTGAATAGTAAATTGAAACATGTGTCACACTTGCCTTACAATAAAACACGCAATAAAACATATGTTTCAATTAACTATTCACCCAAATCGCACTCAAAGCAAGAAACACAAGCTTTCATGATATCCAGCCCTAATGCTCTACACAAGAATAGCTCCGCCTTAATAGGATATTCTATATTGAGACACTACTCTATTTTCTTCTTCTTTCTCTTTCAAAGCTCTTCACTATTATGTCACGTCATACAACAAGAGATAAATCCAGGCACAAAAGAGAAAAACGATTTGTTTTGTGTGTTTATTACGTTTATCTTCATTTATCTGAACTCAGATTCTATGGCAATATTCACTTTCATGTTTCTCACGTAGCCTATGCAAATAGAAACAAGAGATAGAACATGAACTAAAACGTGCTAAATATGTGCTCTTTGAAAGTAGCTTCGCTATTTGTTTCCGTTTCAAGTGTTATCTTAAGCTTTTAAACTCAAAAACTAGACATAGTGATATCACTTTAAGCTATAAACCGTGATGACATGTCACATGCAAACACAAAACTGCTTACAAAGAGGAAATGAGCAATAACTATTGTGGATGACGTCGACATTTAACGGTTCAATTAAAAACAAAAAAGAGAGTTTCTTTCACGTGATTCAACATTTTGCCACCAGGGGATTTATAATATTTTATGACCAAGATAATTTAAATATCAGATACACAATTTCCATGATTTAATCCCCATTGGCTGAAAGGCATGTGATGTCACTTGACAGATACAGTTTATATGTCGCTTAGAATAAGTTCGATCCATAGAGTTAGGAATATAAATAGAGGGAACCTTAGGCTTTTTTGAAGGAGAGGGGAATGAAGCCTAGAGACGGAAGGGACGAGGCATTTCGGCCACCTTGTGTGGCCCTATGTTCAGACACCCTCTTTTCCGGGTATTGACTCTCAGGTGCACTCATCCTGTTATCGAAAAAGGAAATCCTCACAGTACTCGGTATAATGTGGCTCTAATGGCTGCCGATGAACCGAATTTGGCTTCATGTGACGTCATGTATGTTCTCTCTATTTTCTTCCTAACTCTATGGTTCGATGTTTGTTATGCTAGGCGTACATTGTAGATTTATATAATCTGTAGGTTTTTTAATTCGTTAACAAATTTATATTGCCTCGATTGCTTTCCAGACAAGAAAGTACTATTTGAAGTGTTGTGAAAGCTATGTTAATTGTTATTTTCCCTTCAAATTGGCATATTTTTATTTCCCATCACCTCAGGAGCGTAACTACAATACGCGAGGCCCCACGTTGCGTGGGGGGTCTTACAGGCGATACACAAATAAATTAAAAATTAGGTAATGGCAAACCTATTAAACATTACAAGAGAAATCGCATGAAATTATGATTTTAAAATTTTCTCATAGTTTTTAAAAGGGAGGAAATTTTTATCTATGGACGGAAATTTTTACGCACTATGTAGAGAATCTCCGTTTTAGAAGTATGGCAGTATTGTTCTACACACTTAGTATATGAATTTTATTTGTAGCAAGAAGTTGATCAAAGTGCATGTGCGAGACACTGCTGGAAGGGCTCTGAAAAGTTCCTTTCATCGCAGCCTAAAAATTCTAGTTACAACACTGTATCACCTTCACTTGCTAGTATTTGGCCCTCTAGCGGTATTCGCTCAAACTTCTTAATTTTCGTACATAATATTAATTGTTCGATAGCATGACATCTTCCACGTCACGTCATCAGTGCTAACATTTCTCTAAATACCCACCTTTCCCTTTTTTAGACAATGTTTTGAAGTGCGCGCAGTAAAGACAACAAGATAAGCAGAGATTTCAGCCTCAATTTGGAAATTGACATCGCACGTGAAGAAACTAAAGCTCTTTTCAGTTCCGAATGCAGGTAGTCAAACCGCAAACTAACGTATCAACAATCACGAATACAGACAGCAGACACGCCAGTCGAATGGTGAATGCAGTGGTGATAACTGAAGCAGTTTCATGTGAATACAAGGCCTGAAGCGCTTTGCTATTCTCCTGCTTAATCGCCCAGCTACGAACAGATAACAACAACTATAATAATAATAATAATAATAATAATAATAATAATAATAATAATAATTTGAAACAGAATACGAACATTATGGTAACTGTTTTGGCCAAAGTATTGACAAACGAATTGTAAAAAGAGCATTTCAGAATCGATTCTTTCTATATCAGCTTTCATTTGATTTATTCCAGAACGATATCCTTAGCATCTGCATGAACATTATTGATTTTATCAGTTCTAAACTGGATAGTATACATCCGATCTTTCAAATCAGCTTGTAACTGCGTCTTAACATGACTTATTTTCTCATCCACAATAGTTTCAATACTCTCTATTCCGCCAACTCATTTCCTTTCGGGAAGAGGACGTGTTGAGTGCATCAATCCCAGGGATTCTACCATAGTTCCTAGTTATGGGGCAAGGTGAAGTCGAAACAAAGTTAGCAGGAGCACGTAGAATTTTGAAGAACTTAAACTGATTTTTAACAGTAAAAATTTTAAAAGTGTGTGTTTGTCTATTTCTAAGGGTGCCATCGCCCATTAGGGTGTCTGGAAAAATCCCTGATCAGGGCCTCTTAGCTGGAGAGCCTAAGAAAACGCAGCGGCGGAGTGCTAGGATCTTGCACGTTTTTATGTACAGAACAGAAATGCGTAAGTAAGTGTGAAATTGGTTTATATTCAATGCAATAACGAAGAACATAATATATTTTTTTAATATTAAGTATTCATTATCATTAACGAAAAACTATAGTGTATGTTGTACCGAGCGACCGTAGCTCAATAAGTAAAGCGTCGGTTTAGCAATTGGAAGGTTCTGAAAACGGTCACAGCGGCCACCCATTCTGACTTTTTCAGGGTTTTCCCCTCAGTCACACCAGGCAAATGCCGGAATAGTACCTACAAACTAGAACCCGACCGACTACATTCCAACCACATCTAGCCCACCCTGTTGTGTCTGTCTGGGTATAATGCTCACGTTAATAAAGGTCAGTATTCTGATTAATTGAGCTCATCAGAATGTACTGTCACTGTCTTATCCTACGCATATTCACGCTAGCATTGGCAGAATAATAACAAAGAAGATTATTGGGATATTAGTCATTATAAACTTTTTACTTATGACTTTTAGGCATCGCTGACTGGCTGGGATAGAGGTGGGGGAGAATTGGAAAGGTAGCGGCCAAGGCCTTAAGGTTTTATCCTGGCCTTCGCCTGGTGAAACTGAGAGAAACCTTGGAAAAACGCAGTCAGGATGATCGGCCGCGGGGTTCCAATCTGCGTACCTGCCTACGAGTCAATTGATGTACGAGTATATAACTGTTTATATAGATTTTGTCCCGATGATGTTATGAGCCTAACGTTCCTAAAATCCATAAGTCAATTAAATTCGTGTCCCAATGAAATCCCTAAGGACAATATGTAGCTCTGGTGATGCTTGGTACTCTTTCTTAAGATAGAAGCCTTTCCTCAGATGGTAGCGAATTAAAATCTCAGACCAACCATCCTGTTCCGATTTACTTTGTCAATCACTTCCCACCAAACGAATACAAGAATAGCGCTGTAATCAAAGCAATATCTCCCTCCTTGCCTACTGTGCATAGAAGAAATAAACTATTTATTTAATGCTCTGGGAACGTACGTTGTAGATTTTGGAAACTATATTATTTCGGGGAATTGCACAGCCATAATTTTCAAAGAATTTATTGATTTATTAACTTGATAAACGAGCTTCTAAGGACTAAAAGTCGTTTTTTGGTAAAGTAGATTCCGAAACACTTCATTCAATGAACTCCAGCAGGTATTGAACCCGTGACCACACGCATAGAAAGCGAGCGTGCTAACCTCTCGGCCACTCCGAGTTCTCATTGTCTTTGTGTTAAGGAGATTACACCGCTTCGGAAGTGAATATTACTTCATCATCCTGTATATTTTTGTATATTATTATTTGTTCAATTGAATTGATTTAATTTATGACATTCAGATACCTAAGACTTATGCTGCGGTAGGGGAGGGGAAATAATACAGGAAGATAACAGCCAGCGCCTAAGTTGAAGGTGCCATCCCGGCATGTGTCTGGTGTGATTGAGGGAAAACCCTGGACAGACCTCAGTCAGCATGGTCGGCCGCTGGGATTGAACCTACGACCTCCCGAACGCTAAGCCTACGCTCTACCACCAAGCTACGACAGCTCTTTTGTGATTATATTTTGTGTTTTCTCTCTTCAATTGGCGTGAATGGGATTCAAACTCGTCATACTTCGGTTACTAGTACGCCATGCTAACCTCTGAAAACATCGTGTAATTATCTTAAAAGAACCACAATGCACAATGTGTTACATTAGATATAGACTTCTCACTACCCTTCCAAGACCAATGAGAACAACGTCTGACGTACATTGCGTCATGCATCTTCCATTAAAATACGAAAAATAGTCTTTTGCACATTCTTTTCTTTAATAGAAAATCAACTAACAGGTATCTCGTCCTACCCTTACACTTTCTTTCATAAAGGTCTTATATAGTGTTCCAATCATATTTTGCATTGGAAACACTACTTCCGACAATGAGTTGTCCCTGTAAACACGAATGTTTTGGTGATACTAGCGCTAACACAACAAATGCATTCCCAACTGAAATAAGCTTTACCTCGTAAATCCAGAAAATTCTCTGGAAATACAAAATTGAAAACTTTTTCATTAACACCCTGTACTCAGCATCATAATCTACTACCAAAGATCACTACTAATTGATATTGGGATGGCTATGAAGAGTTACATGACCCTCACATCAGTCACTAATAATACTCTCTTGTTTTCCCTCCAGTTTCACGTTGTTTTCGGGGCCATAAAAGTCAAGTTGCCAGTTTTAAAAAAAAAATGGAATACCATTTACATGTAATGAGTGCATATTTTGATATGAAATATGGCATAAGAAACACTTTTGTTTAAAAATCGAAATAATCCATTCTGATAATGATTCTGTTGCTTCTCTCGTGATAGTCGCTATCGATTGCTTTACTGTGTTCCCTTTAAAGGAAAAAACAAAAACGATTCGAGATATAACCAAACCAAGGAGACATAAATTCCTGGGAAAGAAAAGTAGTGGTGAGGTATATGTAACGATAATGTGAGGCAGAGCATTGTCATGAAGAAGTACTGCTTCATTTATAAATAAATGTATGTGGAATAAAAAACTGTTAATTTAACGTCTCGAGGGCTGTATTAAATTTTACAGAACAGAACTTTCTGGTAACGAACGTTCCCAGTAGAGATGGAGCACACAGTAGAATATAATTTTAAAACAATGCACATATTTCACTCCAATATTTAAACCATTTTACCGAACTTCCTTGCTAGCTAAATAAAAAACAAAATAAAATTTATGCTGGAAAGTTTTGAAATTATTACCAACAATTACACTAGAACAAAAGTTGTTATAGAAAAATTACGCTTCAATTTCAATACAGAAATTTTCAGAAATACTTTTGTTTCACTTATGAATATATATTGTGGCCCCAATAATATGGAAACCCAAACGTACCAATGAAACTAATTCAACCACAGGTTAAAAGAGGTAAAAGCCTATGCGATGAGTACGTGCTGTGGACCGCGCATAAGGGATGTGGACGAAGCGCTCAACATAATCTCGACTTACGGCAAGAAGTGAGGTGGAGAGGTCAGCACACGCTCGACCGCCTTTACCTTCCAAGGTGCCCAGAAATACCAAGGACATTATGGTACTCAATTTGATAGGAGGCTGAGTGCATCTCAGAGCGCCAGGTATAGGGGCACTGAAGAAGTCTCCAGCTTCCTGTCCAGGATTTAAATCCGGGCCGCCCGATTCGTAGACAGACACGCTCCTGCCTATGCCACGGTGACTCACCATAGAATTGATAAGTCACTTACGAGCATTCTGTACTCTGTAGCGATATTCCAAGAAAATTTGACTTTAAACTTGTTTATGACCTTAGGCAACTTTGACTCAGGACCGGATAGGTAAAGGCAGCGTTTCTCAACCTATCTCAACCTGTGATCCCCCTTTTACGTTATGATCTAGCTGCGACCCACTAAAGTAATTTTCTTAAGCGTTCCAATTTACTTTGTATTAAATAGCCTCCTGAAGGCTGCAATACACTCACACCAATTAAAACATGGTATTTAGGACAGGGATACCTAAGTTTTGTCGTCGAACCGAGTCTTTCTCCGCATGACCTTCGTCGATTTTGATTATTAAAACAAAGACAACTATAAACCTTTTCTCACTTGAAAATGACGTGATAATATGTTTCACGAAAATTGAACCGGTAGGTTTGAAACTGATTGAAACAAAATAGGTTCAGATTTCGCATTAACCTTACCTTTGCAATCTTTCGTAATTTCGATTTGCTGTATTTGATAATAAATATGTTATCCAGAAACTATTCAATATTGGTACATTACATTATCTTCAGTTATTATAAAAACTAAATCAAAATATGTTCTACGAAATTTATTATTTTTATCCTACAAAACCCTAGTTAAACTTAGTTTTTACACCTCCCCTCGCGACCCCCTTACACACAATCCGCGACCTCTACGTTTAGAAACACTAGGCCAGGAGAAAGGATATTGGAAGCGAGTCGGCCAGGATCTAGTCATCCCGACATTTCCGTGGTGTACCTGAGAAAAAAAACTAGAATAATTCCAATCAGAATAAGTGACTTCTGAGATCATGTCAAGGACCTTCCGATTGCTAACTCATTGCTTTACCAACTGATCTACGACTACTCTGTTTACAAGTAGATGGCAGAATGTTGGAATATAGTGATCAGGGATTCCGCCAGGCTTTTTAGTTTTAGAGGTGTAAAGTCAAACTTGGGAGGGTCTGACAGTCATCATTATAAGTGTAGAATGATAGCTACCGATGTCTGAAAGCAAGTGGATAATAAAACCGTTACGACACTTTAATATTGTTACAATGGCGTGCGAAGGTATATTGCGCAAATATCTAATACCTTAAGCATTTCCAAGTTCAACATCGAATCCAGTGTCAAAATATAATTAACAAATCAAATACTCGATCAAACGAAAATAGACATATCACAAACAACCGTTACGAACTGTGAAGGATATTGGAAGTAAACCTATACCTCTAATAAATAATGTTGAGTAAACGTGTATTTTCAAAAACTCTATTTATCTGATGAGTTGGTTGGTAACTGACCTTACGCTATTCTGGGTGGACTAGGGTTGGACAAGATTTGTTACCAATGGCGTAGCAAGTTGTTATCTAACAGAATGGGAGATCAAGGTGGATATTCACGTGACAGACCTTATTTTCCGGATAGACGACCAGCTTTTGACCGAACCGATAATGCAAAGAATGATATGTATAGTGATAACCGGAAAAAGTATTTTCCTTCGTCATGGAACAGATCTTATCGAGGTAATACAATAAGGAATCAAAACTGGATCAAGCCTAATGATGAAATGAATGTTATCAAGCAGTTAGTTGTCAGATTAAAGGAAAATATATTCTCTCAAGAAATCAGACGGATTTGAGGAATTGAATCTCTGATAAGTTTAAAAGTGTTAAAGAAGACGAGATTTCTTTATCAAATGAAACCGCACATATAGAACATGATTATAAAGATCAGAATCAAGTTCCAGAAGCTGATGAAGATCTTTTGACTGGTACTAAACCCGATACAAGCAAGAAACAATCAATTGCAGATCAGAAGGAAGCATTTGCAAAGAAAAAAGATAGTTCAGCTCAAGAATAATCATTGGAGGATTTGAATTTGTTATTAAAGGAAATGTTTTTTGAGCAGTATTTCATGTATGATTGCTTTTCGAAGATCAAGTCAATGTGGTTGACATGGTATCAGAAAGGATGTATTGACGCTATAAAGGAAGATGCTGATAGATCAGTCTACGACCTGAAATTTGGTTACTAGTTGAAGGTTATTGGAAAATATTTTTTTAAGTTTTACTCCTAGATTTTTCTTCTTCTTTTTGAAATGAGGAATGAATTCTTGAAATGGATTTTGTTACTTTTGCCTTTGGATGCACATTCTATTTATTATTCACTCTATGGCCAATGCATTTAAATGCACTTTCTATGAAGTACTAACTCTAAATTCTGACGTCCTTATCAATGTTTTTTACGGAATTCTGATGGAGCAACCTGATTATTTATGTTTTTGGGTGAAGTAAAAGAAACATCTTTATGTCTATGATTTGGTGTTACGCAGACGGGTCCATTCCGGACAACAGTAACCACTTTTTGAATTCTGGTGATGCCTTAAGTTGTCGGAGTTTGCGGGAAATTTATTAATACAAAGATCCATATATAATTAAGCGAGCACCTGACAGGGAAATATGAGTAACAGTAGCGCTCCTAGTGTCAGGGGAACGCAACACCAAGCAAAATCGGTACACTGTACTTCGGTTCTAACTTGTAAGTCGAATCCGATAAGCATTTTCAAATTTCCCGTTTATATGATAGGCAAATCTCAAATGTTACCATATATCATGGCCTAGTGATGTCTAGGCTAATTCCCCTGTCGCGAGAGACACTGTGATAGCATGATTTGCCCTGATTGGCTGTTGTTGTCGTTACCTAGCTGGCAATTTCCAATGCTAGAATACAGACAGATTTCTCTAAATGGATACTCATTGCTTAACGACAGTATCTGCCAGTTGCGTCATACACCATTGAGCCAATGTAAATGCTTTACCTGTTATTTACCTATCTTGGGTGTTACGTTCATCATGGTATTTTGGCAACCGATATCTTTAGCGGATTTATTTCATTACTGGATAACTTGGCGAGTTATTTTGATGAGAATAACTTTTATAGAAGCCGTACATCGTTATGCCAAGGGTTTTGGATACCAGAATTGAACTCTACATACGGTAAATCTGAGTTGAGTAATTTATGGAATGTTCTGCTGCTGCGTGAAATGGAGTCCTGTTTGAGCAACAATGCAATTAATCTATTGTCCATATTCTATGCATGTTGCACGTCTTCGTATGGAGCTAGTGAATTCATTAAATTTATAGTATGGCCTACTTGAATGTTTCTCTGTTTTGCCTCATAAACGTACATAAACTATTGTGTTTTTTATGTATAGTTTTGTATTTCTTCTGTTCTGTACTTTTTCTGCTATTTCTTAGAACTGCATCTAATGAAATCTAACTCAACTGCTTTCACGAAGGAATCTAATCTGATGGTTAACTATTGGGTTTGATATGCAGACTAACCTATGGATGAATTAATGTATTGGTTCACACAATATTTCTAATACTAATCGCATGCAATTATTAACAGGTAATGTTTTGTTCAGTTAAGCTGTGCAATGTACGTAATTGTCAGCAACTTTAGTGAAGTTATTTGCTGTTTAGAAATAAATAAAGAGCACTCATTACGGAAAGTGTGACCGGAACCCCGTCACAGGTTTCACATCTACGCCCCTGATATATTGAAGCTAGGCCAGCTAGCCAGCACTTTTTGGGAATAGGACCTGGCAACGCTGGCACCGGACATCACACCTCAGGAAATAGATAGACTAACTCGTCCTCACTATGCTTCGAACCTTTGAGAGGAAACGTGCGACAGCTGGCTAAAGCTTTGTGTGGTAACTAACTTTATATCAGCGTGCATCTATATCAAAGTATAAAGTGATAGTGTTTGTGTAGCAGTGAAAACCTTCAGGATGGACTGCACTTCAAGTATAAGTTAAGTATAAAGTGATAATAATCTACATTCCCGCCGAAATACAAACTGTTCAGTGTACATGAACTAGTAGCACAGCCAAATATTCGTGACAATCGTCTGCAATCCTTCCTATCCTCCAATGTAATAATTGTAAATGTTGTGTATGACGGCAGTTATTATTATATGATTCCACAATTCAGTCATTGCTTTTCTTTATGTTGTGCTTCTCCCTTAGGATTTGGTGTAGAACTAAGCAGAGAGTAGGCCTATCTCAGCGCCACTACCACTGAAGCTTACCGTGGCTTATGTCGTGTCCTTCGCATAACGATTTTCAATCGTTATACGAGGAAGACGTGCATAAAAGCTATTTTAAATATTGTTCTGTTTTGTTCATAGCATTTGTATCAAGTCATGCTAAATCTGTTATCGGCCAGATCGTCACCTTTTCCACAGAACATCCATACGCATGCCAATCATGAAAAGTTTATTTACAATATGTATCGAAAATATGCTTATTATTTCCATATCCTGCAGTTTACAGCGCTTAAAAAATGTACCAATCAGCCATTTTTGGGTGAATCTGAATTTACTAATACTTATGAAAAATTGTCGCTGAACGAAATAGAGTTACCATGGATTTAGATATGGGAGACGGATCGACTGGTCCAATACAATTAAGCTGGGTCAACTTGACGTCGGTTTTCGATTAATCTTGCCTGATGAATTGGGATTTACTTGCGTTCTATTGGTTGGCCTGAAGATCTAGCAAAGAATGGATGAAGATCTAGCTAAGGAATAGAGGAGGAAGATTGGAATATCTTAAATAAGGTATTGTATGGAACTTGATGTTCAGTTGTTGTTCTTTTTTTATCAATTTCACCTTCCAGGTGATCATGGCTTGTATTGGCTTCAATTTCGGCTCATTAGAAGTACCGTCTCCCATATCGAGATCCATGACTCCATACAAGAACATTGTTAATCTTAGCTAGGTGAATTTAGTTGAGTCACCTTGTCTTCTTTTAGAGAAATGAAAAAAAAAAATCTTCTATTTATGATCAAGGGCAAGTGAAGCATAAACTTCACTAGGAAACCACGATAATATTTATGCCTCTTGTTGGTGTAATTAATCATATACATGTAGTGTGTAGTAACAGATGAAAAGAAGAACACAAACTGCAGAATAACTGTACCGTACATTGGTAAAAATGTTTAGATAAATTCCTGCCACAATATTCAGTTAACGAGTTCGTGATTTGTCACCTTTTTGATTATGTTTTCTGGGTTGTAAAACAAGGCTAAAAGTTATAAAATGGTTACGAAAAGAGCTGTTAACTGAAAGAGTGCTGTGATGTACCGGAAGTGTTTCCATGTGGGCTCTCCTTAGAGAGGGACCACTGGGAATGGTTCTGAAAAAAAAATCTTGCAGTTGGCACCCCTCAGTATTTGTTCCTCTGAAACCACCTGCTACGAGAAAATAATAGCGATCGTCTTTTCTCTTGTCTAGGTTAGAGTGGCTATGTTAGAAATCTATTTTTTTAAATTATTAATTATTAGCCACCAAGCTAAATCAATTGGCACTATGGAAACATAGTGTATCAGTTATTGATACTCTCCTAGAATCAATAACTAATTTGCATAATTTACATAATGATACATGCTAAGGTGATTTTAGCAAAACAACCACTTGAGTTTGTTTAACGTAGTTTGAAGAGGAATTTCATATCCAACTCAACTTTCAAGTACTTGAAATACTTGTCATAGGCCAAGCAAGATACTGAAGGAGAAAGTGTTGGAAAGATGTGCTCACTATAAAATTCATATTTGGAAGTGCATAGCATGTGTGTTCTCAAACAACAGAAGAACGGATCTGTTGTGTTATTCAGTAGATTTTTTCCATTATTATATGTATGCAAATAAGAATTGAACTGAATTTCATTTAAGGTCTTTAGGTATATGTTCCTCAGGCCGGGATAGGACAGAGAAAAGAATGAGGAAAGGAATCAGCCAGGGCCTAAGTTGAAAGTACCATCAAGGCGTTTGGTTTCAATAAAGCCTTGGGTAAACGTCAGTCAGGAAGGTCGGCCGTCGATCCCGAGACCCCCGATTGCAAAGCCAAGTGAATTACGGCCGCTCGGTGTACACCACTGAAATATGTATGTATTTTCTTTGAAATTAACTTAATACAAACTTACTGTTGCTATTTGTGGTAGATGAATAAATAGACCGTTTCAAATTGCATTCTGCACTTGAGAAGCAGTTATTTTGTGTAATAATTAGTAATCGCTCAATACTACCATCAAAAGAACATTGCTTCACAACTTTTTTTTTTTTTTTTTTAGTTCTCCGGAGGAAAGGAAATTTGCTGTTATTTGCTTGTTTCCTAGCTTTTGCTTTGGAAGTCAGCCTCTAATCAGCCCAGTAGTGTGACGCCACACTTATTATCCCCAGGCCTGTCATCCGTGGAGCCTCGGTAGGCTCCCTGGTGCGTGCGTTTTGACAGATTGATAGTTGCCGTGCAACATAGAAAATAGGTTTCATAGACGCTGTATGTGGTTGTGCTCCCGTTCTAGGGAAAGGGAAATGGGTACATCTAATAGTATTTTAAACCAATGATATCCTAATGGGCAATATATAATATTATCAAAATATTCTTTTAATGTTGAATTTTACATATTCCTGGTCGTTTCTTAACCTCGATAATAAGCAGCTCAATAGCCAGCGGAATATTGTTTGATGTGTACAGAGATGGCGTGGATCAACGGAAACATGACTCATGACGCACTGACCCACCATGACAATTTTCTGTGACTCACTTCGACCCACGACCCACTATAACCTACTTCGACTCATGACCTATCATGTTAGTTAAGTTTTAAATATATCCACATAATTTTGTCTAATTTTACAAAACAAAATGAATTTCGGGGGTCCAGACCCCGTAAATACGTCCCAGGCGAGGAGTGCTGTAGTGTGGAAGGTGACGTTACATCTCGGTTTTATTCCAGGACGAAAGTGAAGCAGAAGTAACTTCTGTTGATTGAATGATAAAAAAGACATTTTTTGTACACTACAACCAATATTTCAGCCCCTATCTCAGTGCCTTGCAGTTAATACGAGCAGCTAATATTTTCTATATTACCTGTCTATAGGAAGTAGATTCACGTAGCAAAATTCCAGGGTAGGTTTGGATATGATCTCATTAACGGTCTCCTTGTTAGCATGCATGATCTTTACATCATAAGACTTACCGCACACCGAAAAGGAAACCTACAGCGCAGAAGAGCGGTGAGGTCTATCTCTCTATGTTTCGCTACTCTCAGGGCTGATTTTCATGAAAGCTTGCGTTGCTTGCGATTTGGGTGAATAGCCAATTGAAACACGTGTTACATTTACCTTACAATAAAACACATGTTTCAATTGGCTACCCACCCAAATCGCAAGCAACGCAAATTTTTATGAAAATCAGCCCTCACTCTGCTCACATGTGAGCGGCTGCGTAACGATTGCGTGACATTTGAAAACATTGGCTTTTGCAATTTAATTTTTTTGCCGCCAGGTGGCTCCAAAAGTTCTGCCTTCATTCTGTGTGATAGTTGAAAATCGAAAACTTTGAGAAGCAATGGCTGTTCAAAATGTGATGCATAAATGCTCTATCCTATGAGTTTATAGCAAAAATGTAAAATACGATGGAACAAACTACTCCTTTCCTATTCAAGTTGCATTCTTAGTGTGCGGCTCAACCCAAGGATTTATTTGTTGGTAAAGTTATAATAATTAAGAATGGGAAGAAACACCAATTATTTTACAATTCTCGTATGTTTACAGGAATCCTTGTACAAACATAATTTACTAACTGAGTTTCATACAGTCCATGATCTTGCTTTCATGTTCTTGATAGGCTCTCCCAGATCTTCTCATTTGACGTAAATGAAAGTCTAGAATTATTTTGGCTTGCAGAAAGATATTTTATTTTTAATTTAATGAATATTTATGATTAAATTATACATTTAACACAATAAGAATTATCCATTTCATGAAACTGAACGTATTTCCTCAGAATATCAATGTTAATTTTACGCGTGGATTAATTCAGACACCAATACCATGAAAAGATGTCGAGTAATTGACATAATATTTCTCGCAACTAACAAACACAAACAAACTAAAATTTGCCCACAAACTTAACAGCATGGTGACGTTGTCTATAGTTACTAATATTGTCCAAAAATACGAAAAATTTTCTTACAAAATTTAGGATAATTAGGTCTGAATTTAAATACACACATGGCATTGCGATCGTTAAATATAGTATTTCCAAGTTATAAAGACGTGTTTAAGATGTTTTGAGTTCTCTTTTGCTATACACCGTTAGATTTTATCATGGTTTGAAACGGTGGAGAAAATTATGAGTTTGACACTGAAACTGGCAGGTCCTTTTCATTCACTTAATATTCTCCATTTGTGCCCCTCTTAAATATCAGCAACTACTAGTCACATAGCGATGAGCCTTATACCATTGGATTTCCCCATGGCCTGAAACGTTACGGAAAATTATGACTTTGTCTCTAAAGCTGATAGGCCGTTGCAATCGTTAGAAATGTCCATTTAAGATCTTAGTACATATGACCAGGGATTCCGCCAAGATTTTCAATTTGAGGGGTAAAGTCGAAATTGGGAGGGTGTAAGTAGAGATTTGCACGGTATCTATCGATTTTTTAGCGTAATTTTTTTTAAGTTGGGGGTGTTCTTGATAATTTTGGGGTTCTCGAGGAATCACTGCATATAACTTACACAGAGATGAACCATACACTGTCGGATTCCTTGTGAACTGAAATGGCGGAGAAAATTATTACTTGCGCTCTTTGTTTTGGATAACGTTAAAAGAATATTTGAATGTATACGAGGGAGGTTTGCTCTATAATAAAATTATTACTTAGTTTGTTATTGTATTTGGTGTTTTTAATTTGGGAGGTGACTGACTCCGTTTGGGGGTAATAATACTCCCTGCATACCTGGTAATAAATACTGGTTTAATACCAAGCATTTCACTAAAACAATTCGTTCTTTTAGTACGATTTTCCTCATGAAGACGTCGATGAAGAAAATGTCACTTTAGATCGATCTCTATCCAAAGTGTATGCAAAGTTTTAGAAGTGCAAAATTTGTTGTAAAGAAAGAAAAAAGCTCCAATGTAATCAGGATTTTGTTACTTTAGAAAGCAACATATGAAATCAAACAAACAAAAAAAAAATAATTTACAGACGTCTGACTACATTTTGACATACTAAGAAACTTATTGCAGCGACAACGTCATAGTTCATCCAAGGTTGACTGAACAAAATGGTTGTCGACTCTTGTATGGTTTCCACTCGTGTATGTCGTCACCACAGGGACGGAGTCAACGCAGATGTTCCATGTAACTGGGTCGCCCGGTTACAACATTAGTCCTTGTGCCAGAAGCCGAAAAACGATGATTTGGTATAAAATGGGGGGACCAGATGAAACTTTCAGCACTTGTACACTAACATGTATAGAGCACGAAAATACGTGATAGACATTCCAAAAGGGTAGCTATCCAAGATGGCGGCCATTCAAAATGGCGACCGACGCTATTTATTAAAATCAACATATCTCGGCTACGAGTTATCCGATTTTGATAATTCTTTTTTTAAAATGAAAGATACTTTCATTGGCTACATTTATGTTTATTAGCACTATTTTCGTAAATCTAATAGTTTTTCAGTTAAATGTAAAAACGTTTCATTTTAGCCTAAAATATTTTCTTATTTAATATTTTACTTTCAAACGATTGGTTTTAGATAAACCTATGTCCTTAAACAAAATATAGCGTGTAACTTAGGATGTAATTTAAAAAAAGATCAATTAAATCCGATAAGTATAACCAGAGATATGGACAATTGATTGATAATTTCTGCAATGCGAGGTAACATTACGGAGGCACTAATGCGTGTATAAGCTACATGATGATTTGGTATAAAATGCAGGGAACAAATGAAACTTTCCGCAATTGAACACTTGTCTATAAAGAGCACGAATATGGGTGATAGACTTCACAAAACGGTAGTTATTCAAAATGGCGGCCATTCAAAATGGTGGCTATCGCCAATTCTCAATGTTACGAGATTTCGATGGTTCCTTTTTTTAAATGGAAGTTCATTTCTTTGCTTTCAATGTTCATAAATATAATAGAGATTTTTTGTTCAATTTAAAAATGTGCATTTTAACCTAAATTATTTTATTTAATATTTACTTAAGTATACTTAGTTTTGGTTTATTAAGTGAAATTAAAAGAAAAAAAAAGGTTTATTATTTTCTTATTTAAGGTCTTATTAGGAAACGATATTTTTTTAGGTAAATATTTGCTTTCAAAATGCTGCTGAGCCGCGGTAGGTTAATGGATTAGCGCTCACCTCTGATGCTAGGGGTGGTCAGTTCGACCCCTGCTTCTGCTATCTGGACTTTGTGGTGGATTAACACCGTATGCGTGGCTTTTCTCGTACTTCTCCCGTTTCCTCCCAGTTTCTTTATTCCACCAATTCATCTCATCATCCATCCTGTCTGGCCGGAAGTTGCTTAAAGGTCTTAAAATTAAATTCAAAAGACGACGCTTTTAATATATACTTTTATTTGAGGAAGAGGGCAATAATATCCGATAATCTGGACCTTAGAAATCACTACAAATAAAAAAGTTTGGTTTTCTGTTGTACTGTACAAACAGGTTACGGCAAGTAAATGCATTGTGATAGGCGTTAGAAACTAACTGAAAGTACTTTATATTGGCCAAAGTGTCTCAGAAATTTATTAAGAAGTGGCACCAGCTGTATTAAGATAATATTCAGGTCAGGCTGTGACAGTGTATAAATGCATTCGCAGGACAAAGAAAGATTAAAAGGTTTACTGGAACAGCACAAAATAATGTCACAACATTAGAAGCATAGGAATCGAGTGAACTGTTCCAGATGAGTTATTCAAGACACTTGGAAATTTACTTGTGACATTTATTCCAAGAAAATATAAATTGGAAGTGCCAATGAGCTGCGATGAAATTATTTACATCCAAAGGCGGGTGAAGTCGATTGCTGCTAACTACCATCATGCAAGGATACATTAGAACGCGCAAATTTCCAGATTGGGATTTAGATACGAGGACTTGGAAAATACTCTTAAGTATACCAGAGGCTGAAGGGTATGAATGGAGGAAGGACAGGGGAGGAAAGCTATGCATCAATTGGATCGGCGGAGCATTTGCACCAGAAACTGTTGTAGTTGTTACAGAAATACGCAGTACTTGCTCTGGTTCAGATTATTAATTAGCGTATTGATGCTCTTTTCTTCAAATAAAAACAGTGTCTTTTGCAAAAGCATTTATTTATCTAAAAATAGTAGTTTTCTAACATTTTTTATAAAACATTCTGCAAATTTAAATAAGAAAATATCATGCATAAAAGTTTGTTTTTCCTCCTTTTTTGAAAAGAAACTTTCGCCTAAACCTAAAATCTGCCTCAGTCAAAAATTTAATAAAAATGATTTTGGTTAAAATTCACATTTTTATATTTAACTGAAAAAAAAATATATTAGATTTATGAAGATATTGTTCATTGAACTCAAAGAAATTATCTTTAATTTTAAAAAGGAACCATCGTAGTCGGATAATTTAGAGTCGAGATATGCGATGCGGATATATGTACCATTGAAAATTTTCGATAGCCACCATTTTGAATGGCCGCCATCTTGGATAGTTACATTTTTGGAATGTCTATCACGTATTTTCGTGCTCTATACGTGCCAGTGTACAAGTGCTGAAAGTTTCATCTGGTGCCCCTGTTTTATACCAACTTATCATGTAGCTTATACACGCATTAGTGCCTCCATAATACTAGCGTACTGCAGAAATTTTGAAACAATTGTCCATATCTCTGATTATACTTGTCGGATTTAATTGATCTTTTTTTTTAAAATTAAAGCCTAAGTTACACGCTATATATTGTGTAAGAACATAGGTTTATCTAAAACCAGTTGTTTCAAAGTTAAATATTAAATAAGAAAATATTTTAGGCTAAAATGAAACGTTTTTACATTTAACTGAAAAACTATTAGATTTACGAAAATATTGCTAATAAACATAAATGTAGCCAATAAAAGTATCTTTCATTTTAAAAAAAGAATTATCAAAATCGGATAACTCGTAGCCGAGATATGTTGATTTTAATAAATAGCGTCGGGCGCCATTTTGAATGGCCGCCATCTTTAATAGCTACCCTTTTGGAATGTCTACCACGTATTTTCGTGCTCTATATATGCCAGTGTACAAGTGCTGAAAGTTTCATCTGGTCACACATTTTATACCAACAACTTGTCTGGCACAAGGACAACATATGAAATCAGACACACACACACACACACAAAATTGAAACCACAGACGTTTGACTGCTTTTAGACATATTAAGACGCTTATTAATGATAACTTTAATGTTAAACATGTGAGGCTGAATTCGAGAAATTATAACCCAAACACGCATCTTTTTTACATGATCAACAAACCAAACCAAAGGTGCAAACACGTCCTGGAAGTTGAAAGCATCATCTTTCCTTGTATGTAACATCTAAAACAAGTATACTTATCTTCGCTTGTGGAAGAAAAGCACTCATATAGGACATATATTGAAGAGAGAAAAGGCAACCTGCTACATAAATCAAACAGAAAATAACGCCCACTCTATTAGTTCTTACCCTTATAATGAAAATCACTTAATCCAATTCCTATTAGACAATCAACACAGCTTCGCGAGATAATTGTCTTGATTTGATTGTTCCCCCGAGAGAGGTCAATAGTTCGCTCGACCATAGAATACACTCCGTATGAAATATACATTATACTGCAAATGTAATTCAATTATAAATAATTGCTGGTAATAACTCATAATTAGATTATACATCAATTACCAAGATAAATAAAATAGTAAGGGCGTTAGAACTAACATAACCTAATCTTACCGTAGTCAAAGCAACCTAAACTTACTCTAATCTAACCTGAAAATAGCCTAATCTATTTCAAAGTGAAGCTAACTATAACCTAACCTTATCAAACCTAATTAAATCTAACCTAATTTGTTCTAAAACTCTACAAATAATATTTTCTGCGTTTCAATATGAAAAATGTCTCAGTTTCTTCTTGTAATTTATAATATTGCGCTGAAATGCATCGGGAAATTTCTTTCTGAGATTACAAAGCGCGGTAAAGAAGATGGATTAGAGTAAAATATGTGCAATAATGGTAAGGACAACATCGAAAATGACACAAATCCATTAACAACTGAGTACACAAACGTAGAAGATAGAATTGATACTGAATGGATATAAAACAACATAGATTATAGCATCAGCAGCAGAGGCTAGAAACTGGCCAAAATATAAAAATAGGAGAAAGATTATGCGAATAGTTTGAACATTCAAATATTTGGAAAATATGATAGATAATAGAAGTAGAACACTAGAGCGAATTCAATCACGATAAAACTCATAGTTAAGAAGATCAAATTAAAAATAATAAAAAATAAGACCAATGGTAGTTTATGAGTTAGACATATGACGACTGTTAGAGAAGAAAAGAGATTCCGAACATATAAGAGTAAAATAATGAGAAAAGTCATGCTAGGAATAACTAGGAGGGACAGGAAGGCAAATGAATGTATTCACGCACAAACAAAGCTAGAGAATGCAATCAAGACTGCAAAGAAGATGAAGTTGAGATGGGCCAGTTACATAGCTAGACGAACAGATGGAAGAAGGACCGACAAATGTACTTGTTTGAATTCCCAGAGAAAAGAAATGACCGAGACGACGTCCAAATGCAAGGTGAGTAGATGAAATCAAGCAGTTTTTCAGGAGCTACATGGAAGAGGATAGCAGCTTTCCATATGTGGAGAGAAAAGGAGAAGACCTTCATCCAGAAGTGGGTAGAAAACGGATGAATGTGATGATGATGAATGAGAAAAATAGTACTTTAAGGAACCGATAAATCAAGAAACGGAAGTATAGGAGGCGAAGACACTGTTAGATTGATTAAAGCAAAGCTAGGATATGTGCAATGGATGGAGAGAGGGAAGAGAAAAGAAAAACATAGAAGGAATGAGCGATGACTTTAGAAAATATTATAATAAAGGACTGAAAGAAAAAGAGGAAAGAAGAACAGAAGAGAATGTAGTCTCCTAGTGGAGGAGGTTAAGGTTTTTCCAAAGCTGAAACTCCCAGTGGTAAAGTAAGGTAAATTGAAATACATAAAATAGTCATTGAGTGTATCATTAATTACTTTCCTGCTTACTTAAAAGACTAGGGTGCATTGGGTAGAAGCACCCCACGGCCAAAGAAGCCGCACAATCTGCAACTGCTAAATTGTGGCCGGTGGTGGCAGCACTACTGATCTTGATTATGAAAGAGCATCCGACAGTCAGTGGAAGTGTGTGTGTGTGCCACGCTCTACACGTCCGCAAGAACTGAGTGCAAAATTTATGAAAAAATAAGTACCAATGTTTTGTGCCCGAAATTTTTTTCCAGTTTGCAGTTTGAGTGTGCAGTGCTCTGTTACAAAGAAACGCTAAATGTCCGTGGCTGGCACGTAAGTACAATGCCCGATGACAATTTGTTTCTTTGTGTGAGTTGACCGCGCCGTGCACTGGGCGAGCACGTAATCAGTGAATGTCTAAGACGCCCCACATGTTGTTGGGGAAAGACGCAAGTTATACTCCCTAATCTTTGAAAGACGCCCGAGTCGTTGTCGTTTAAAAATCTGGAGTTACATGTGCAAATATATTTGTTTCTGTCTTGTATGTATTTATACACTGTTCCCGCAAAGTACAAGTCGATCTAGATACACATTTGTCTCTATAGTATCATGTTGTAAATAGTAATGATAGCCAATAAGGAAGTTCAGATGTAGGCTACAGATTTGAAGACTACAACGGAAATTACTGATTACGGATCAGTGGTGTGGCACACCAGTCCAGCAGCCATGATTTTGTTCGGTAGGGCTGTAAACATATTTAAAATAGCCCGTTTTAAATAAAATATACTGAATGAGTACTACCATCAAACCAAAGAGGCATTTGACAGGATACAGTATTGTGTATGCGAGAAATGGTTTCACGAAACTTGCATATTTTTTTCAGAACGTCTGTCTCAATTGTGACCGACTTAACTCTATGAAACGCATAAAGAAACGAAGCACCACTCAATAAGAATGTGCACATGTAAAAGATGATGAAGAAAAGTGTACCAGTTTAGCTTATCCCGCCATTTTTCCTTTTCTCGTCAACGGGGCGTTTCGCAATACTTTTTAGGTAGATTTCGAAGAAAATATACCTATTGAGATCGGTACGATATGAAAGTGTATATTTATATATATATATATTAACACGCTAGCGGCCATAATTTTGAAGATATTTGAACCAAATTTTTATATGTTGTTTCTAGGCTTAATAGCTCGGTTAAGTTCGTTAATGAGCAAAATCGGTCGCCATCTTGGATCCAAAATGGCCGCCGAACCCATTGTTGTATAGAATACACAGCCTAAACCGCTGGGGCTATTGAAATCAAATTTGGCATAAAGGTACAACATCACTTTTTGATTATGAAAATGTTACCTAATGAGTTCAAAGACGCCATCTTGGATCCAAAATGGCGGACCTAAAAATCCATTTTCGACACCGTTTGAGCTAGAGATACGAAATTTGGCATAAAGGTGCATTATGACGAGTAGCTTAGGGATATATCACAACATTTGGGGAAAGTCGCCATCTTGGATCCAAAATGACCGCCCAAAATCCCATTTTGCATACCGTTTGAGCTGGATAAATGAAATTTTACTTGAAGTTGTACTATCACAAGTAGGTCACGACAATATAAGAAAACTTTCAAAAAGTCGTCAACTTGGATCCAAAATGGCCGCCCCAAAAACCCAATTTCCAAATCATTGAAGGTAGAGAAACGAAATTTTCAATGAAGGTGTATGACCAAGAGTAGGTTACAATAAATGGGGCAAATCTTCCCTTTGGGGGCGCAGCCAACCGTGGGAGGGTGAAGATGTACTCCGTGGTGGTATAGTGCAGCAGGGAGATTTTGGTTAAGATAAAGGAGGCGCATCCTCTCAAAAGCACTGAAGTTGGGGGGCGAGCCCCGGCTCCCAGCGAAACTTCGAAATCTACCTTAGCCTGTAGGCCTACCGAAAGGGATTTTTTTTTATTTTGAATACACTACATTGATGTAATATCGATACGATACACTGGCAATTGTAATGTTTATTTGAAATGTCATCCTACACATTTCTCTTATTAAAGTTCTTCTATGACTTGATTTGTATTCTTCAAATCACTGCCGACAAAAAGTGGGGTATCTCTACCCTAGTTATAGTTTCTCTGCCTGTCCATTCTCTAAACCCCACCTAACACTCCCTTGCCTCTGTTTCACACCTCTAACATTGCTTCTCCAAAACAGCAACACAGAAGACTTTACATTTCTTAGATGGACCCTCGAACTTCAGCTGTTCTTTTCCTCTAACCTTCACATCGTGGACAAAACACTGAATGTGGTATTAAATCGCAACCCTAGAAAGCAAAAAATTTGTAAGTACAATGGCGTTTATCGTTAGTATTGGTTTATACTCAAATCATGATAATTTGATTTGGCGAACACGTTGATTATTGTAATTTATGATCTTCAAACATTATTTCTAACAACCTGTTCTCTCAAGGAGTGACAAGAAACAGTCTATTTAAAGAAAAAAAAATCGTTACAGCAGTTAAATATATGTTAGAAGCGTATAAATAGATTTCTTTCCTTCTCCCTATACGCGACAGTTTATCAAACCTTATATTTCTCAAAGCTTTGAGCTTAAGCTAAAGGAAGATCCTCTAAATTCTCTACTTAATCTGGTTTTCAGTGGTACCAGCACGATCATTCAAATTTCCTCAGTAACATCAATAAATTGTCTATATTAGGGACGCCGTAGGAACTGAAAAGGTATATTACGAATCACTGCTCCAATTAATTTGAACATCAGAATTGTTACACCAGCCTTCAGAATTGTTATAAACCACGCATGCGGTTTGGAGTAATTTAGTATTTTCATTTTGCTACAATATCTGAATTATATAAAAATTCTTTCATGGATATGCATCTGCTATATACACTGTATGCAAGCTGTATGTAGCTAAGGAATAAAATAATATAAGGTAAAGTCCATTACTTAGGCCACCTAACTGACACTTGTTTATCGACTAGTTCATCCTGATTTTAATTTATTTGTGGCCTATGACTCAGGTCGCTAGTTTCTTCAACTTAGACAAATACATCTGGGCCCATATATCTTTGCATTGTAGATTTGTAGATATGTTTCCCTCAAGACTAATTAGAACTATAAGGTCACACCCACACTGGGAGAAAAATTGACTGCATTTAGAAGAAAAAAAACGTAGGTTCCGGTTACAGGCGGCTTTCCTTGCGCTGCACATGCCATGGCAGGAGGACTGCATTCTGTGTTGGGGCTCAAGATTTTCTGTATTGTGTTGGAAGGAACAGAACCAAGGTAACAAGGATAGCGCAGACGTACCTGTACGTATGTTTGGTACAGAACTGACAGGGTGGGGTTCTAGATTCTCATGACGGTGGTCTAGATTTTCTAGGTCATACCTTTGATTTCCATGATCGGTGGTCTAGAATTTCTTGTCTATACTCTTGGTTTTCTTGACAGTAATCTAGATTTTCTAGGCTTAAACTTTGGTTTCTTTAGCTGTTGTCTAGATTTTCTTGGTCTTGCTCCTTGTTTCCTTGATGGGGGTCTAGATTTTGACTGTACCTTTGATTTTTTAAGCGGTGGTCTAGAATTTCTTGTCAGTACTCCTGGTTTTCTTGACGGTGGTCTAGATTTTCTGCACTACACCTTGGACATTTTGAACGATATTCTAGAATTTCTAGCGTTTGTTCCGTATTTTCTGGATATTGCTGTAGATTTCCTAGACCACGCCTTCGACTTCTACAAACACTTTTCTAGAATTTCTGGGTTATGCACTTGATTGCCTGTACGGTGATCAAGATTATTTTGACTATACTACACATCGTGGTCTAGAATTTCTAGGTTGTGCTCCGGATTGTCTGTGTGATGATCTAGAAACTCCACCCAAAATTTTCTTTAACCAATTCCACACCGTATTGAACTACATAGCACATGCCACAGATCGTTGTAAGAATAAATAGGAAAAGTTGTTTTGCAGAATCCAAATGTATACAAAACAAACAAACAAACTTACCTTCAACCAAATCCAAACCTATTTAAAACATCAGAGAGGGAGATTCTGCTTAGTTCACTTCTTCACTTCAGTGCACAAAATATTTGCCGACAGACCTCCACCAATAGACTCCTATTTTCACTTTATTTACTCGGTGGCCAGTATCACAAACCGTTATTTTGCTTGTAATACACGGTAATTGCTTCTCAGCCACTACGCGCCATCACCAACCAGTCTACAGTTCATTTTTACTACGCAGAAGGAAAATCCGTTTACGTAGTTTGTAGCCTGTGGGATCGTACAGATCGTAAGGATCGTACACAGGAGTGGGACTGTGTAGTATCCGTACAAAACTATTTGAAATTGCATTAAAAGGGTTTCCTGTATCCTGCAAGTGCTAACGAGGAGTAGACATGATTTTCCGTCTATTAGCGGATGTACAGATTGGTCATGGCTGAGCAATAAACTTGTACGTAGCCTGGTATAGAAAATCTTGTGTCTGATGCAGAATCTTGCTAAATTTCGCCTCTCCGGATCATCTAGACTAAAATTCAGCAATTTTTCTGTCAGGGCATCTCATATTTTTTTCTTTTTGTTATAACTTTGCACTTTTTCGCGAAAGTGGGAATCGAGTGTAAACTAATTTCAAGCGTAAAATTCTGTTCATCATTATCTGAATTATTCTTTACTCATGATCGGATGATTGTTACGGATCGTACTTCCTTTCCGCTAATGATTTTCAGAAATCAGACACTTTCTACAATGTTGTAGACATCAGGAAACAGAAATTACTCATTTATAGTAACCAACCACAATTAAGTGTTATGAAATGTCAAATTTAAAGCATTGAACAAAAAGCCTCGGCAAGGCAAAGAGTGGGCAGAAACTAGCTTAAATCATTTAGAAAAACAGAAGTTATAAATAAAATACATGCAAAGTATAACAACGTGACAGAAATCATCATACAACAGAAAATGTATTAAGAAAAACTTTTGAAGTTTGGAACTCAAGACCAGCAAGATTAATTAATTTAAGTGAGTTTTCTCCTAATATCCCGTATACAGAAATCGCAAAGATAGTCAGACGATAAAGAATAAAAAATAAATCTATATTGAAACAAAAAGAGAAATAATAAATAAAGAAAAAGCAACTAAGTGGGAAAGAAGAGACGATGAAGAGTGAATGAATGATTAGAAAAGAAGCAATAAATGAAGTGGAAAGAAGGAAATTAAAACAAAAGACCAAAAACCAAAGAAACTAGATCAGGGAGAAGAAAATTAAAATACACGAACACTGGAGAATAGGAAGAAATAGAAGAAAAAATAACCAAAACAAGGAGAGGAGGAAAAGTCAAAGAATTAATGGATGATGAAAACTAGAAATAAGCAATAAAATCAAGAATGAAGATAATAAAAATGGGATATATATAAAACTTAAGTGAATGATAAAAACTAACTAACAAAGGAAGATCAAATAAATTAAAAGAAAAAAGACAAAGCGAATAGAAAAAAGAGGAAGAATACAAAGAACGATAGGGGAGAATCAATGAAAGATGTGGAAATGAACTAAAAAATAAACGAAAGAAATATATCAAGGAAGGAAGGAATCACGATGATAAAGGAACACAAAAGAGAAATACCGAAAGAGAGAAGAAAAAGAAATAAGGATGGAATTAATGAAGAGAACGGAAGAACGAATACCTAAACAACGGTAAGAAGTAATACAGAAAAATGGCAAAGAAAAAAGAAAGAATACAGAAGCTAAATAAATAACAAACGAAAGGAGGAAAAGCGCAAAGAAGGAAGATGAGGTGCTGAACAGAAGATAACACATGAATATTTAACCATCTATTGACTTCCCTGGTTTAAATATGAGCTTCACTTGATAGAATGGTCCTACACTGAGCGAAGTTGAAATAGAATTTAAAAAAATTGTAATGTTAAGTTAAGGTGTTCAGTGTGAAAGTGGGTGTTAATGAAAATCTAGACGAATCTGTATCTTCGGCAGTCACGGTTTAAGATTTCAGAATCTAGAGCAGTGCTTTTCAACCGTTTTAGACTCACCGACCGGCAAACTACAGGAAAAATCTTTCACGGACCGGTAAGATACTACTGTTTATTTGACGTTCAAAAGATGCCAGCACCTTTTCAGATTCTTGTTGTTTTGGAAAGGTAATGTAAACTCTAATCTCAATTGTCGAAAACTACAAAATGGGTGTTAAATAATTGAATATATTAATTGGCCGAGGATCGGTACAGAAGCTTTGCGGAACAGTGGTTGAAAACAACTGATCTAGACGATTCAGACAATTCAGCAACCAGCAAAACATATTAAAATTGGTCGAAACGTTCTGTGAAATTTGATGAACACTAGATTTTGTCAATGATATGGACACCAGAACCCTACCTTCGGGACCCAATCTGGGCCGAATCCATTTTGATCCGATTTTCCATCCACACTTTTCGGCTCGATCCGAGCACGACCAAAAAATCGGAACAGGACGGCGGAAAAGTGGGCAATTGGATTCGTAACCCACTTTTCTGCCGCTTCAGTTCCGAGCTATACTCGATTTTCGGTCAGTTTCGAATCGAACCGGAAAGTGTGGGTGTAGAATCGGTCCGGGCCGAGAGCGGACACACACACAGTGCATGTAATGCATTACAATTACTGATTGATTCGATAATGGATCAACAACGACATGGAAACTCCATCGGGTATCGAACCTGAAACCACTCGCACCGAAAGCTGGAACAGAAGTTTAAAAAAAAAAAAGATCTGAAATAACGTTACCAATCAACGTATGTTAAGTGGTTTATCTGATGTTCAAACAATGCCAGCACATTTTCATATCCTAGTTCATTTCGAAAGGAAATGTAAACTTTAATTTTAATTTTGGATCGAATATAATAATTGACCGAGGACCGGTGCCGGTCTGCGGACCGGCGGTTGAAAACCACATATGCAAAAGCATTTATTAAATCTTCTCGATGACGTAATTCATTTCCAATTATACCACAAAGACGCTGTCGCCCTTTATATAAAAGAAAAAAATGAAAAAGACTTTTTGTTTTCTTGATAATGAAAAAAGATCAAATGGCTTCTTCAAAGAAAAGTGATCCAAATTCTTAGCTGTTGAATGATGTCTCTAGGCATAAAGAAACAAATCATATCAGCTTCAAGTGCTGTATACTACAAGTAAATAAAAGAAATTCGATATTACTTGTCAAGACTCAAAGACAAATTGAAGCTAGTCGCAACAGCTCATTAAATGAATCGCTAGAATGTATTAGATCTTTCTCTTGATATAAAAAGTCCCTGCTCGTTGTATATCGATTTGAAATTTGCCTGAATTGAGTTCGCTGCTAGATTTTTTTTTAAAACCTCTTTTTATTCACTCTTTTCCTCTAAGTTGGAATTGCGTTCTCTAAAATGTATTACCAATTTCCCTAGCTGCCAACATTATGGTATCCATTTCCCGAATACTATTGGAATTTGAAAACCATCAAACGCACGTTGTTACGAAGGAAAAAAAGGGAATATGGATATCGTAAAGGTGTTGAAAGAAATGGTTCTATTTTTTTTTTTTTTTTCCTCTTTTACAATTCCCTGCAAATTGGATGTCAGATAGATGGTCGTATCATAATAATGGTCTATCCAGTTAAACGCACGACGAGGTCCCTTCTTTACAGGTAATCTCACTTCTTTGACAATTACAGCTCTCCGGCTCTGGGGTAATCCTAAATTAATTTTACTTACATTTTATGCTTGAAATCTCATTGACACAGTGCTGAATTCACAAAAGGGGGGTTTGGGGCGGCGCCAACCCCCTCCTCAAGGAAAAACATTTCATTTAATATAGCACTACCTCAGCAGTATATCTCAGAAAATTATTGTATTTATTTCCGGACAATCTAGTCAATATATAATATATATTTAATAAATGTAAGTGTTGTTTGTCCGTACGTGCCGCTATTACTCCGCAACCCACCCCCACAGCCACATGGGGATTATATGGTATGGTAGCCCTCCATCCTCCATCTATGAACAAGGTTACGGTTTGGAACTTCAGGGGTTGGGTTCGGAGATATGGGTGTCAAAAGAGGGCAGTCGGATATGGGAAGTCAGTAAAGCAGCTGGGAATCGAGTGCCGAAGTGACTGAGACTGGCCAGAATGTTCCTGAATGTTCTAGAAGGTTCCAGAATGTTCTAGAATATTCCAAACATAACTAGAATGTTGTAGAATGTTCCAGAATGTTATAGAGTCTTCCAGAAGATTCGAGATTGTTCTAGAATCTTCCAGAAGGTCCGAGGATGTTCCAGAATGTTCAAGAATGCTCTAGAATGTGCTTGCTCTAGAATGTTCCTGAATGTTCTAGAATTTTCCAGAATGTTCCAGGATGTTCGAGAATGTCCTAAACTGTCCCAGAAGGTTCTGGACCATCGAAGGTGCTTCCGGTTCCGGAATGTTCGAGAATGTTTCAAACGGTTCTGAACTATCTAAGAGACTTCCTATTCAGGAACGTTCGTGAGTTCAGGAATGTTCTAGAAACCGGAAACGGAAGTCAAGAATCTTCTGGAACATTCTCGAATGTTGCATTATCCTGTTGTGGTGGGGATATGTTCCAGCTCAGAAGGTTATATATAGGCGAGGGCGAGACGCATGCGTCACTATACTTTCGGAAATCGATTAGAGTGGATCAACGAGAAATGAAAGCGATAGAAAGGGAAATAAATTTCAGTGAAAATTTTTAATCGTAATAAGTGAAAGTGCAACATTTTATTCACCCCGCACCAACGGGCGGGCAAATCAGCTACTTTATCTGTAAATATCAATTTAGGGGGATACTGGTGTCGTATTTCACAATAAAACTTAGCAATAGAGGGGGAATTTATACTTTTAAAAAAATCACTTAACAGGAAAATATCGAAAATTGCCCTGGTTTTTCCATCTGCGTCCCCCTCACCAAAATCCTGAATCCGTCACTGTATTGAAATATATTTCACTCCCCTCCCTCTGCTGAACCAGTCATTATTGTCATTGACTTTGGAGAAGCAATGGGTTGGCTTCCAGGTTTAAGTTGTGCTACAATTCTCAATTTCAACAAGCGAATAAAAGGATAGTACCTGAAATGAGGACTGGGTCACTACGTTCCCTATCCTTGTCATAGGAACAGATCTTGCCAAGAGATGTCATCCCTTGGCCACATGAGATGCTATTATCATAGCTGGCTGTCCAAATCATAGAAAAATAAATGAAATAAATAAACCATCTTTCCGGGATCAAAAATGGAAAAGTTGCAGTTAGAACCTTCCTGTCAATCGACTGGTGACAGTGTAAAAATCGCTAGAGAATATCCCCAATAGAACAGGGATGTTCTACAGTTATGCTAGCGATATTCTCGTGAGGGATATGGGATTATATGTCGGATATTCTAGGACATTGATGATATATGCGTAGAACGTTCTTAAAATATCTGAATGTCGAAGTTGAGCTCATACGATGAGGATAATACCTTTGACATTCTATGGGAGCATGTAAGATACGTGGTGTTTCGGAATGTTTTCAGAGTATTCCAGAACTTTTAACCTAGATCATTCTATTAATGTTCTGAGATGCATATTTTGGTAATATCTTAATTTGTTCCCAAATGTTGTGGAGCATCCTACGCACAATAGGGATCTAAATAGTATATTGCTGGAATGTATCATCCTGAGCTTTATAGGCTGACTCAGGTTCAATCACAGCAGGATTCAAACCTATGTTTATCTTCAGTGTTGATGAGAATTCTGCGCCCTTTACCACTAGATCACGGGGCATGAGTGACCGTTTGAAGAAAGGTTAAAAAAAAGTAGTTAGGAAACTTGGAAGATGAAAGAGTGTTGGAAATTAGCTAAAAAAAAAAAAAAGCACATGATCGGATAAACTTAAGTTGAATTCAGTGATTTCGCCAGACCCCCCCCCCCCCCCGTTGGGGTGACCCCCAAATTAGTGAGAGCGCCCTCAACTTTATATTTATTATGGTCAAAAATCGATAAAAACCGAAAAGAAAAAATTTACTTACATCCTCTCAATTTTGACTTGACACCCCCCGAAACTGAAAATCCTGGCGGAATCCCTGGTTGAATTTAAATTTATCTATGGCGTTTCAGCACCTATGGCTCAGGCGGGGGCCTAAAGACTTAGTTGAAGAATAAACCTATGCCCCCCTTCCCCCCGCCACACATATCCCAATATTAGTTTAACGAACTTCGGTTTCCGGGCAGTGTGAAACTGGAAACCCTTTGAGGAGAGATTTGCACAGGTCGGAGGGAAGAGAGGGAGAAGAGATGATACATCTCCAGTCATTGAGCCGTTCCGTAATCCGTTTCTTTTATCCTCTCTCTCTCTGCTTTACTCCCTGCTCTTTCATTTTCATGCATTTAATGCATGTTTTTATTATGTTCTTCAATGCATTAATTTCATAATGGTTACTTCCGATTCTCGGGCTACATTTCCTGGATTATGGTCACATTAATTTTAGTTGACGTAATCACAAATATACAAGCTGTTACCCACAAAACAAAGTTTATAGGAAAAAAACAAAACAACAACAACAACATGGAAATTAAAAGTACATGGATGACAATAACATTACATCACTAGATAACTTGTATTTTTCTGAGCGTCTGTTTCTCTCTCTCTCTCTCTCTCTCTCTCTCTCTCTCTCTCTCTCTTTTATTCATAACAGTTCATTCTACTAGAATGGCGATCTACAGGGTGTTCCAAAATGTATGTAACCCGCAATTTCACAGTATGTAACTATTAAACTTAAAACATAGACATGTTCTTGCACGAAATATTGGGAAGTTTTAAAAATATTAACGAAACGAAAAATCAATCATCAGCGGCCACGGTTGTAAAAAGTGTTGCCAATGTCGGAGTTTTTTTTTACAAACTGGATATATATCTTTCTCACAAAACCCATTTCTGTAACTGCTTGGAACATTTCTCGGTGTTATTAGGCAGTCTGCATGGTTGTTGATCGAACATGAGAAATAAAAAAATACCCTCTCAATCTGAAAGATTACAAGTTCTGTTCAAGAATATTAATGGTGTATTCCGAAGAAGTACACACTAAAATCAAAAGAGCGGATTCCGCTCAAATCGAGCGGAAAAAGTGACCGCTCATTTAGAGCGAATTTTCATCGGAGCAAAGATGAGAAATTTCCGCTCGAAAAAAGAGCGAAAATCTGTGGTAGTCTATTTCAATGGAAACCTAGATATTGTATTTGTATAGATGAATTTCCATCTATTCAGATACAGTTTACATCTTGTGAACATGAAAACGACGCAATAAAATGTACAAAAGTGCGAAAGGGAACATTAGTTCATATCTACTAAAGAGAAAAGTACTGTACTTGTGAATGAAAATCAGTAAAATAAAGCTAAACCTGGAGGAGATTTGAACCCGGTACCATTCGATCAGTTATCCAACGCGTTAACCCCTCAACCAAGGGTCCAACTGCGAGAATGCGTCCTCGGAATTGTTTCTTTCGTCTCGTCAGGTACTTGATTACAACGTTGAAAGATTTCTTGTACGTACATATCTTACTCCTGACGTTTTTTGGTGTATTTTACTAACAGAAAAGTTTTAATGCTCTGTTTTCTCATTTTTAACTATACATAACGCTATAAATTTCACAGTATAGCTTAGTCTTTCGATAGCCTTTGCTTTTACAAATGGCAAAGACCAATGTTGACTAGTAGCCATGCCCATGATGCATTGCAAATCGCTCTAAAAAGAGTGGAATTCCAACCGATCTACAAAGATGAGAAATTGAAGCACCAAATCACTTTAAAAAGATGAGAAATCGCTCTTTCACCTTTGACGACTCAATAGAAAACCGCTCTTTTAAGACTGAAAAAATAATTTACATCGAAAAGAGCGAAATTCCATCTAGAAAGAGTACATTTTCCATCCAACGCGATAATGTTTTGTTAGAAACCACTCTTTTTAGATCGAAAAGGAGCGGTTCCGTTTTTCCATCTAAAAAGAGTGAAAAATCCGCTCTTTTGATTTAGTATGTAGTTTCTTATCTAAATGTTAGAATGGAACCTGGCAACACTTTTCATGGGCAGTGATATTGAGGATGGTTGCACCCAGCAACCCTGGAATTAGGCCTCTCTTCACACTCTCTCCTTTCATTATTCTCACGTAATTAACAACTGGCATGCAGGGCTCATACTTTAAATTTCTGGGTTCAAATGTGTCTGAACATTTTCGACATCGTTCTATTTCGTTGAAAATGGCATAGGGAGGTAGACAGAGGTAAAGCACATCCCCCAATATCTCACTGTTGCCAGGGTTCATTCTCACATTGAAAAAAACAAACTATTTCTTCGGAATACGCCACTAATACTCTTAAACAAAACTTGTAAGCTTTCAAAATGGGAGTTTCTTTGTCATGTTCGACAAACAGCCATGCAGAGTGCTTAATAGCACCGAAATGTTTCAAGCAGTTACATAAATAAAGTTTGAGTGGCACTGGCAACATTTTTTTTACAGCCGTGGCCGACGAATGGTTGATTTTTCGTTTGATATCTTTAAAATTTCCCAATATTTCATGCAAGAACATGTCTCTATGATTTTAGTTTAAGAGTTACATACTGTAAATATTCGGGTTGCATAACTGTTGGAACACCCGGTATAAAGTAAAAAAGAAAAAACTACAAGTTTGAAAGTGAGTATACGTTGTTTATGGAATGTATCAAGAAATCTTTATAAGCCTGCACATGTTGTATGTATATTTTAGGAAAACGTCATTTAGATCTCCATTTTCGTGGAATATCCCAGAGCATTTCTGAACTAAAAATAAATAATATTCGTTGAATATGCTTCTGAGAATAACAGAACGACTTTGAATTTTATGAATATCCCTAGAATATTCTCATAATATCCAGAAAGAAGAAACATCTTTTATTGTAGAAGACACTTGTAATGTCCCAAGGAACTTCTTCAGGGTAGGCATTCAACTCCAATTTTCGTAGAATGTTCTACGCATATACCAAGAAGCATTATCATGTTCTCTCGGAAACATTCGAATTACATTTGTAGAATATCCGCGAGCTGTGCGGGAAGTCGCTGGTCGTTCACACACACGATAACTGAGAGTACGAGAATGAAAACTTTGAATATTATGTTTCTTTGTCGTTCGATTTGCATCATCTTTGAATATGTTGCATTGCTCCAAGCTGCAAACCGGCGGAAACATCGAAATTTGACGTAACTTGAAAAAGAAAATGCGTCGAGCTAGGAGTTACTTCAGGTTGAGCTATAAGCTGGAGAGAGGCAGAAGATACGAGAAGAGGCTGCAGTGACCTACGAATCTATCAGCTTATCCCTTAAGTAATGTCGTATTTTTGCACAGTGAGGAAAAGAACGATAACTTCTGGAACACTATCGTTAGTCAGGAAAATACTCTCCATCGACTCTACAACACTCTACTACCTATCAACCAGTTACTGAATCCCCCGCTGAAAGAAGTAACCTGTTTTGGAGGCAAAGAACTGGGTCACTGTTCGTAAAAACTTTTATTTTATATGGGCCAGTTTAGTAACTTTGGACTTCGGCCCGTCACGATTTGCCTTTAGCTGTTAAGTGTTAAAATCCACACCCATGCCCCTGCCGGGACTCGAACCCGGGACCGTTGAGTCGATAGCCTACCGCCGCAGACCGCTCGACCACACGGCCGGTGGTCACTGTTCATCGTCATCCTTATTTTGCAGTGTTTTCCCGAAAAGGTGGTTTTGCAGGTTGCAAAAAACATAGTGGAACTCTATTGGTGCAAAATCTGGTGAAAACGCCGGGTGGGGGAGTTTCTTCCAGCCACATTCATCGACCTTAACACGGGTCCTTTTTGCCGTGTGTAGGCGCGCGTTATCACCGTGGATGAACACACCCTTGCGGTTAACCAGAGCAGGACTTTTCTCCAACAATGCAGTCCGTAGGCGTTCAAGATACTGACAATAGACATCTGCATTGATGGTCTGGTTATGTGGCAAGAACTCAAAATGGGTTATCCCACGGATATCCCACCAAATACTCAACATTACTTTGGAAGGATGGAAATTATGTGTTGGCACAGTTCCTGCGGTCGCCCTTTAGGTAACAACTGCCGTTTGCGTGTGATGTTATGGTAGAGGGCCTACTTTTCATCCTCTGTCACCATTCTGTCCAGAAATGGCTCACGTCTGTGACAGGTGAGCAGGGAACTGCAATTTTAATGTCAACTCGCTGCTACTTCTGTTGAGACGTTAACTCATGGGATTCCATTTCCGAGTTTCGACACGTACCCAAGGTTCTGCAGATGACGATGAACGGTCGAATGGGTAACACGGAGTTTACTGGCCAGTTATGCAACATTTTGGATTGGATTTGCCTCAACCGCTGCTCGCAGGACATCGTTGTCCAGCTGTACAGGTCTCACTTCTCGTGGCTTATCGATGAGGCTGGTATCCCCAGACCGAAACCTCTGAAACCACCTCTGGCACTTTCGCTCATCCACAGCACGCTGACCATATACGGCATTGATGTTCCGTGCGCTGGCTGGATGTCCCTGGTGAAGTTCAAACAGCACAGCATGCCGTATGTAGTCCTCCGACACCGCCATGCTCAAACAACAGCCCTACTTCCAAAACGTGGAGTAGACCGTTCTCCTTCTAACACTGCTGCACAATCAAGTGCCCTGGCACGTGCCGTCTACTTCACTATTCGCACGTCAGTTGGCGCCATTGCAGCGGTCATCGCGCATACGACAATACTTATGAGATAAGCTGATACCTGACCGGTAGATATGTTCAGAGCTGAATGGGTCAATTTTTGGATCCGGTCTGACCCGATTTCGACTCCGTGTCCCGAAGGGCAAAGCGTAGCTTTTAATTCTTTCTATATCATACACTGTTGTGGTTCAATGAACAATATTTCCTTCAAGGGTGACCTAGAACGGGGGTGTTACCCCCAGAACACGACAAATAAGAAGATGAAAAGGTCATACGCAATGATCGAGTCGCCGAGTAACAGAGACAGTTTGGCCATTTTGATCAAGATCGGGTAGTGATTCCGCCAGCTCCCCCTCCTGTGGGGGTGGCACTCCCCAAATTCTCGACAACACCCCTCCCCACTTTAGATTACTTGCAATCAAAAATTGATAGAAAGCTTGCAAAACTCCACTTACACCCTGCTAATTTTGACTTTACACCACTCCCTAAACAAAATCCTCGCGGAATCCCTGGAACAGGGTTACCAGATCAGCAAGAGTGACCTGGTTTCAGCTCTGGATATGTTCCTCCTCCTCTGAAGCTGTTAGTTGTAAAGATCCCCCCAAAACAGCAGAAAAGAAAAACACAACTGTAATTTAATATTATTTTTCTATGGCATAACACTTTCTTCCAAAGCACGTTAATTTTGACTCCTACTCAAAAAATATAGCAAACTTAAAAGTATATATTATTGTAAGTTCATGGAAATTAACGTTACAAAATAGAATAAATCTAAAAATGGTTATTCTTTAGCACAAAATGATTAATTAAAGCAATGGATAGTCCAAACTTTTTCTTTTTTGAGACTTAGTTCCCTCTATAAATAAGAATATTCGCTCAATTATCTACTATGGACTCAAAAGATTAAACATACGAATACCGAAAACAGTTTATTTTGTGTGCGTGTGCGGTTGAACGCATTTGGAGATTTGTGCAAAATGAAAAACAGCATAGCCTTGTAGAATATTGATTATCAATTTGGAGCACGTGTTGCTAAAATCACATGTAATGGTTATTGGTATAACGTCTATTGAGGATCGATTTAGCTAGTATTGGTTTTCATGCCATTTTTTTTTTAACGAATTACCTAGAGCCATTGCGTGAATTTTCGGCACGCGAAAAACACTAACGCTTAAGATAAAAATGTTGAACAATGCTTAGATTGTTCTATTTTTCTATACCTTATATTGTCCCTTCAACTCTGGTAACAATTTTTTGTAAGTAGAGACGTCATTGGAAAGAATGTTTGAAAAGTCAGTACAGTAGAGTCCCGAAAACTCGGCACTCGATAACCCGGCAGTCCGGATAACTCGGCCACACTGAGGTCTGTCGTATCAGGTAAATTCCTGTACACTGTGTATTCATTAATTTTCATTTGCATGTAGTAAAGGCTCTATGCCTTTATAAAGTACGTACTTTTCCTTTGTTTAAGGGTATTTGGGCAGTTTATTCTCTGTTGTATTCTCAAGCAAACAATACATACAAGTACAGTACTGTATTTTCTGAGGAAACACTCGTACTTATTCTTTTTAACCCCATTCGCGATAACCCGACATTTTCAAAAACTCGGTCACCCTTCGGTCCACATTAGGCCGAGTTTTCGGGACTCTACTGTATTTCTATATCTTTGAAATTATGGTACAAACTTCGGGAGGTGAGCAAAACAAAAAAAAAACGTTCCTTTGAAGAAATTCCGAAATCTGATTAATTTTGGAGCTACAGGCGATCAAAGTTAACAAGGCATCGTGACAAATGACGTCATATGTCGAAAAGTAATAGCGTAGACCGGGTCGGCCTAGTAAATCACACTCGAAATAGTATCCAATACATCTATTTAAGCTGTATTTATGATTGGCTAATGTTTGCCCAATTAAACCATTAAGTTCTTTGACTCGCTCAATCACAATCATTGCTTAAATAGAAGTATTTGGGTACTACTTCGAGCGTGATTTGCTGAGCCGACACCGCTTACGTCATTATGTATCGAGCTATGACGTCATTTGTGACGATAACCCTGTCACTTTGAGCACACGTAGCTCCGTAGGTAAGCAGATTTCGGAATTTCTTCAAAGACACGTCTATCTTTTGGAAACACCCTGTATGTGACAAATTTCTTATTGGTACAGAAATTTAAGATGTTACGTTATATTTAAATAGTCAATTTGCAATAAAAATATAGGTAGTAAGCTATGAAGAAACGTATTCAAGGAATCATCCCAAAATTTATTTCGTTTGATATAAATGAAATAATCTACAAAATTCTGTCTGAATCTCCGTCCTTAGGAGGAATGAAATGCTCTCAGCCCTCCCACTCCCCCTTATTTACTTAAACGTTGCAGATTAAGAAAAGATTACATTGATTGATTATAAAGTCGCCGCGTTAATAATATTTCGAGATACTGCATTGGTATTTACCTGGTGTGACTCAATTTAACTTAATTTAACTAACATTTATGACCGAGACAGACAACTAAGGTGTAATGTCTCTCGAGACACTCTTCCGATCGTAGTCGCCAGGGTCTTTCTCTAGATAACATATTGGTACTTGCCTGATGAAGCTGAGGGATACCCAGGAAAACTGTATTCAATGTGTCTGACAGGAATCGAATCTGCGTGCCGTCCTAATGCCCATTCGAAGTACACGTTCGTAAGCATTAGATAGAGTCAGTAGAATATCGTGACTCGCGACTTCGCGAAAATTTTAAACACTCGAGGAATCACATGATGTAAATAGATATCGTAGTTGTTAACATTTTGTGAAGATGTTCTCTTCAACTCACTAAATACTCGCGAAATTAGGACATTTTGCTTCCATCCATGAATTCTGAGCACAACTCAAGAAATTATACCGTTTGTATTCATTTGTTCACTAAAATAATGCTTAAACAATTGAAAAGATGCATAATTAGTGGACTCATGTAGCGCGGAGAATATTAGAATGTAGTACACTGAATCCTCCATAGATGGAAGCAAATTTGCGAACATGGTTTGCCATCTAGCGAGAACAATACGAACTACATGATCACAAGGGCATTCATTGCGTTGCGTCAAGTGGTATTCGCAGTGAAACCCTTTGTGAAGACAAGTGGAACACGTGAAATATTATGCCATCGAAACTCTCGCAATTGGAAAGAGCAACACAATGTAAAGTGTTTAGTAAAAATGTTTATATTATCAGTTGCATTAGTAGCTGCTTGCTATTTCAAAACAAATGCACTTCATGTGGGTTTCTAGTAGCATGCATTAGGGCAAGGTTTATGACTAGTTTTAAAATGACATTGAAAATAATTATCAATTTTTGCTACTCAAAAAAAATACCCTTGTACTCAAGAAATTTTACCTTGTACTCACAATTTTTTTTAACATTTACAGTAAAGAAATGTAAACACCTTTTTTTCAAGAAATTTGACTGTTCCTACCAATAAACATGGGCGGATTTATGGGGGGCACTGCAGCCATAGTCATTTCAGAATAATGTTTAAATCTAAACGATAGCTTTTAAAGTAATTGCCCCCACCCACCCCAGGGTCTCTCCCTAAATCTGCCCATTCCCAATAAATCACAGGACTGGATGGAATTTATGGTTTTAAAGTACCGGTAGGTGAATACTTTATACATCGTTAAATCTTGCACTTCATAGTTTCCTAGTGACAATGAAGAACAAGGAAGATGTAGCGGCTTGGGTCACTTGCCTGGTGTCACTGTGGGAAGAAACCTCAGTCAAGATTGACAGATCCAGGGTCACAACCTAGGATATCTCTAGTAGAATGCGAACACGCTACCGCAGAGCCACCATGGACGATTCGCTGCTTCGTTCCTTCAGTCCCAGTTGAGATCGCTAATGAACCTTTCCTATCATGACTTGGCACGGACTTACGCCTCAGAATCAGTTAACAGATGAAAAAATTACGAAATAAATAAACCTGCTACTAATTTATCAGACATTCTGTTTATTTTATGTAAGGATGTTACAAATATGCAGAATACTTTGTTGTTATCTCCTTTACTAAACAAGGTATTCGTCAAAAAGCCATTAAACTTATCATCCTCCACAAATAGTACTACATCCGCAAACAAATTGGACTTCCGCAACCTATGAGAGTATACGGTTCATGTAAGTCCGTCTGATCTCGGACACAAGTCACTTCTGTTTCACTTTCGTTACGAAATGAAACACTGGTGAGTTGTAGCATTTCCTTCCTCTCCCCAGCACTCCACCACGAACCCTCTCGAAATTAATTTTTGTTCTTGTAAAATAAGTATAATTTCAGGCAAAATTATATATAGAGTTTGCGTTAATTTCGAACCCAGACAGAGATGAGACCCCCACCCCGGAACCAACTTCTAGATACGTACCTTCTCCTCGCTGAAAGAAAACCGCGGTTAGCCAAGAGGTAAGCATGCTCACTTTCTCTGTGCGTTCTTCATGCCTTCATGTCCCTTGCGATTTTATAGAAAAAAAAATTCGGAGTCCACTTTGTCTGAAGTTGTAGGTTCCGATTAAATGCACACCAATTCGTTTTGGACGTTACTTACAACTAAATCAATCAGTACGCCGTGAAGGGAAGACCAACTGGATAGCTTCTTCGCCTCGCACTGTTGAAACTTCGATCTTGGAATCTTATCGTTGAAAAGAGGAGATAGTTTGTATATGACTTGTCTATAGAACGTAAATTCTTTCAGTGCTTTTTCAGCATAGGTTTCAATATGAACTAACTGATGGTTTCGCGTAAGGAAGGAACCTACAGTTGTTGGTGTACGTGGGTTCGGAACCACTTTGTTCAACAGACTCCCACGGGACTTGAATCTGGAGCCGCGCGCAGAAAAAGCAAACTCTAGGATAACCGGGAGCAAACCTAATTTTACAAACAAACAAAAAAATCTGAATTTCGGGAGGGGGTCTAAGTCCCCTAAATACGTCCCTGGCAAGGAGTATAGTGGTGAAGTGTCGTGGTGGGGGAGAAGATGCTCCAACTCGCCACTGTTTTATTACAGGACGAAAGAGAAGCGGTTCCTGTTGATTGAATGATAAAAAAAATACACTTTTTGTACATCTTGCACCAATATTGCAACCCCTATCTCGGGATCTTGCAGTTGAATATTGCCAGCTAATTTTTTTGTATACAACTTTTCTATTGGACGTTGATTCTCCTAGTGAAATTTCAAAGTATAAGTTTGAATATGATCTGACTGACGGTTTTTTTGTAAGCCACGGACATTCCGTCCTAATCTCATCATGATATTTTTTTATTATATCATGTTCTTCGCTGGCGATGGTTGGTTGGCAACTGTGTTTTTTTTTAAGTACAACTAATATTTGATATGTCCACTGAAAGTTCAGAGTTTCCCTGTAATGACTAAGGCTACCACCAGCTTGAGGAATCACATCCCAGCGCACATAATTTTTGTGGAAGAGATGCCAAAGATACTTTACGTACCATCCCGACATTCGCATGCCGATACGACGAGAAAGCCACACTCACAATGAACAAACTGTCACGGAGACGATATCGCCAGCTCTCTGTATTGATTCATGGACGATTAGCTTTCAGCACAACTCCACTCCCATGCCCTATTTCTGTTTTCCAGTCGCTACGATCACTGACTTTCGATATGTCCTGATGAAATGGCGTAGGTTCGAGTTCTGCTCACACCGGTCACCATAACTGAAGTTTATCAGGGTATTTCTCAATCCCACAAGATTAATGCCGTGATCTTTACTTAGGTTCTGACCAATATTTCACCATTCTTCCCCTAGTAGAATGCTCCCAGTGGGATGTTATCCATCCCACATGTAACTATCTGCAATTACTAACCCATAGAAATACAATTCAATTAAACCAACATGTCGAAACTGAATGTATATTTATTTTAAGTTTGTGTTTTATTTTTAATACTATTTTTATTGGCTCGCGTCGGGTTAGGGTAGAGCAGGATCTCCAATCTGTGGCCCGTGGACCGGATGCGATGCGTGTGGCGATTTTTAATGGCTCCGAAATAAATCCAAAATTAGTTACTATATTATACATGAGATCTAAAACAACATAATTTAAAACATAAGAAGTAATTATGGTCCCTTAATATTTTACAAAATAGCCAATTAGGTCCACTGACAAAAAAGGTTGGAGCCCTCTGAGGTAGGGGAAAGAATGTAGGAAGGAAGGTGGTCAGGACTTAGTTTGAAGTTACCATCCCGGCATTAGCGAAATGTGGTTGAGGAAAACCCTGGGAAAAACTAAGTCATGTTAGACGGTCGCCGGGATCGAATCCAGAACCTAGCGAGTGCAAAGCCAACGTTCTTCCAATTTAAAAAGAGTAGATTTACTGATCAACTGATATTCTTTGTTCCTACGCTGACTGTGAAACCCTTAGAAGTAATTTGAAAGCACACACAAACATTCATGCCCGGGGCGGGATTCGAGCCCATATATTTAGAGACGCTGCCCTAACGAGTCAAACCACATGAGTACTGCAGGCGACTATTCCACAAACATCCATGTGCCAGGTGACATACGTATTCGCGACCTTCTGAATTGCGGTTGTTGTAAAAAGATTACTGAACTTATTATTCGTATGCTTATGGTAAGCAATATTACGATATTAGTGCCTCCTAGCGGGTGTGAGCAGAAACTGTCTGTAAATAAATATGGCGACGTGTGTTCGTACGGTGTTACGATCTCTCGTAAAGTATTCAAATTGTCTGTAACACATAGCAAATGTATATATGTGTAATTTATTATTTAATCAGCAGTAAACCAATCCTGGTCTAGTGCTTACCGTCGCTGACTGCTGATCGTGGAGGTCCCGGGTTCGTTTCCTGGCTCTGCCAAGAGATTTTTCTAAAGCAAGAGGGTCTGAAACGTGTCCACACAGCATCGTGATGCAATTAGGGAGCTGTTGTGAATAAAATACAGTGGCGTTCACAGATGGGAGTTTCGGCTCTCCATTCCCAACACGTCTGCACTTATCCAGTAGTGGATTGAAAATGGCTGTGAATTATTATTAATAAACCAATATTAAGATTACTTATACTTATATTTATGCATGATCCAAAGGACTTCAGTTCAAATGTGACCAACTTATGGGCACAATAAAATAGTGGCCCGTGACCTAGCCCACACGACCGCCGAGATTGGCACTGACTGAGCTTTATTTTTTTTTTTTTTTTTTCAATACAGATTACGAATACAAGCAATGCAAACTTTGCAGTATAGACTTCACTGCTCACCCTATCTTAATCTAACATGGCGTCTGTGACAAAGAAACCAGTCTAGTATCACAACTGAATCACTTGAACAATCATATTTGGTTAGGTTTTCTCTGCCTTACCTCTATCACGCAAGACGAATGTCAGATTAGTACACAGAGTTAGGGATAGAACCGTTACGTTCCACGTTTCGTCTCTCATCAATAGAATGCAAATTATGGTGTGAAGGTTTATATCCTCAAGCTTCTTGAATGAAAAAAAATAACAAATTTAAGTTTCTATGTCTTCAACAATGCTGTACTTTTAAATTCAGTCCTTAGAGGCGGAAATATCCCCCTCATTTTAGTAATACAGTGAAACCTCTCTAAAGCGGACAGCCACGGGGAATCGAAAATTGTCCGCTATAGAGAGGTGTCCGCCTTACAGAGGTTTCAATATTTTCTTACATAAATTAGTGAGCAATGTCATATACAACGAAAGTATACACTAGTGGAAGAAGCAATTATTCTGTATGAATATAATATTTCTTACATTACCCTTCTCTGTCTAAGCTGAACTTTATTTTCAGGGCACAACTAACAAATAACATTTTATATTTTTTTTCACTTTTCGGTAATCAGTACATACTACATCTTCCGTATGTTTGTGACTTTTTCATGGAGAGAGAGAGAGAGAGAGAGAGAAAGAGAGAGAAGTAGAAATGCTCCAAAAATTGAGAAATTGCTTTTGTGCAATTTTTCACTTCACACGGTTTCTTCTCTTCCATTTCCTCTTCGATGTCTTGCGCCGCTCTTTTGCTATTTTACCATCCGATTGGAGTACATTTCTCCGTTCAAGCATATTGTTTAGCTGGAAGTGCACGAAACAATGTCCAGTTCCATCAGCGTTGAAAATGTTTTTCGTACTGTAATTACGAACTGTGGAAGGCATTTTGTTCAACCATTCTACATGACAGTCGGCATATTGACAATCCGCGGTTTATCCTTAAATCACTATGAAAGTGTCCGTTATAGGGAAGTAAATATTGGCTATAAGTGACAGAAAACATTGTCCGTGTCCGCTTTAGAGAGGTTTGCCAGTATGTTTCTTCTTATAGCGATGGTCGGGGATTACAAAATATGTCCGTTACGGGAGGTGTCCGCTTTATAGAGGTGTCCGTTACTAGAGGTTTCACTACTGCAAATTCATAACGTACATACAATGAAGTCTGTAAAATAATTTTAAACAAGATATACCAGAAAAAAATATTTCTCCCCTACTAGATTAGTTTTTGCCTTGTAGTCCAGGGGATCATACCTCGGTGCATTCGTAAGTGGTTAGGAGCTGACGCGGGTCACCGGGTTGTAGTCTGACCCCAAAGCCCGGAGTGCAAAACAGAGATTCCTTATTACACACTGTTGTGTTTGAACAGTGATTCTTTCAAGGCTGAAGGGGCTATTACCCCACCACAGAGCACGGAAAACAGGACGCCGAAAAGTTCATAGTAATAGTAATAAATAACATGGAAATAGTCTCATATACCCGGAAACAACAAATATAGTGCCGCGGGGGGAGGAGGTATTCAAATAACCCCTTACATCAATCAGAAAGGCTATTCAAAAAGAATTTTGGGTTTGAAGTATTAATTAGAATAAAGACATTAAAATATTTTTAAACTCTCAAAAATGACGTTCCCGTATGTAATATTAATTTATTACTTATTTGGGTCAAGTTTAGAACTGGGGCAGACCAGATCACCAAATGTATCAGCTCTGACGTGTACAGAAAACGGTAGGTTTCATTCACAGGATATACAAATATCAGACAAAAAGCAATGACAAATCTGGATTAGTTCACCTTGCGAGTAGAGTTCATTAAAACAAAAACGAAATAATAAACACGTGGAGATAAATTTACAGTAATGAAGAAAATAGGGCAACTTTATGATACCATAGCAAAGTTTGTACCATTAAAAAAAATATCGCGAAGCAAGGTTGTGGTGTGGCCAAATTGCAAACAACTGTGTAAATAGAGATCATCGAATCCAGTAATTTTGCCAGACACCCAGTGGGGGGGGGGTCTTCCCCCAAAATTCGTGAGAAAACTCCCCAACTTTAAATTTTTATGGTAAAAAATTGATAAAAACCGAACTAAACTTTACTTACACTACACCCTCTCAATTTGGACTTTACACCACCACCCCAAAACTAAAAATTCTGGCGGAATCCCTGTTCGAATCCTATCTGTTTTCATTCAAGCAGTAGTGTGTGTTTGAGAAAAAGTGCTTATAGTCTAATAATACCATGACAAGAGGTTGTAGCATAGTTAAACTGAAAGCAGGAAGGTAAATTGACGTCATTTGAACGCAAATCTGAAGTCAGTTTTTTTATATATCTACTTCCGTTTAGGTCCTAGCGCGTCTATAGATTGAGTACATATGGTGTAAACATTCCCTTAGCAGAGGTTGTAGTGTAAAAAGATCGCAAACGATCATGTAAATAAAGGTCAAATCAATCTTAATGTAAAGTTAGTTTCTCTGTATGACGCTAGAGTGCGTTATAGACAGACGAAAAACATGGAAAAGTGAAATAAAAATTTAGGCCGAGAATTTTGAAGCGGGTCCTTTAAAATCAAAATTAAAGAATATCTTTTTATTTAGTTTATTGTTATAGGGCAGAATAGGAAACTATGAGGTCGTCACATGTGTAAGGAGATCCAGGCGGTCGACCATCCTGACTGAGTTTTTTTTTTTAGGATTTTTCTCAGTCATACCAGACAAATGTTGGAATGGTACCTATAAAATAGGCTCTGGGCATTTACCTTCCAATATCCTTTCTTCCACCATATCCTGGCCTGTCTAAAAGCCTTAATTTTAAAATAAATTCAAACTGTGTGAGGGATGATGTCCAGTCGAAAGCATTCTTCCGGGACAAGGACTTTGAATGTAGCTTCCAAGACAATAGTTTAGATAGCTTTTGGTCATTCGTCTGGTGGAATTAAGGAAAACCTTAGTCAGAAGGTCTACTGGAACCTCTGTACCTCTCTAGTACCGAAGTTCGCCACCGCAGCCACTGGACAACGGAGACTTGAGTAAATGCATACTTAAACATCTGTCCGCGTCAACATGATTGGCCGCAACACTTCTTCAGGTTAACCTTGACCTTGGCCAATAGCGTCTGCGAATGGTTCGGATCGTATCTCTATGAAAGAGACTCTGGTAGCAGGTTCAGAGCGAATATCTACGCTTAAACCCTCAGGAGCTAAATGCATGAACTCCATTCGGTTCCCTTGTTTGAACTTTATTTAAGGCCTTTAGGCAGCTTTGGCACATACCGAATGGATGATGATGGGAGAATGGGGATAACCCCGAGAAAACCTGCACACATGGTATTTGTCCACCACAAAGCCCACATGACACGCGCCGGGTCGGACGGAAGACTCCCAGGCACCAAAGATGAGCGCTCTATCACTGAGCCACCCCAACCTTTCTGTACCCTTGTATTAACACGTAAACACATTATGGTATCTCTCCCTGTAATCATGATCAACGAAAGGGAAGAAACGTGTATTAAATTGGTTCAAGGACGAGAAAAAACGTAACCGGTGGCAGTCATCTCTTAAGTGGATCTTCAACGTATCGCAATAGAGGATTGAACCAGCGACCGCACGCACAGAAGGCATGGTAAAAATCCGTTATTAGGGAGACCTGAAACCAATATCATATTCTACTGATGCTTTATCAATGTCGCTTGAATGGTTTTATGTTTCTAATACCACAATTCAAGACGCTGAAATTGACGTCACACTCAAACCCAGTGGGCTGGTGACCCAGCCTGACCCGAACATAGGCGACCCGATGACCTAGTCTGAAACCACAACCGATTGACTCGGTCTGCGAACTATAATGGACATGGAATTTTCGACGTAGTATACATCGTGTTGTGACCGCAACACCTCCGGATCCGGTCATCTCTGAAAGAAACATTGTTCAAACGCCAGAAAATAATTGAAAAATCTGCTTTTCCCTCTGGGTCAAAGGGTTGAAATTGGGTCACCGGGTTAGACCGAGTCCCAAGCATAAACCCGGTGATCCGGGCCAAACCTGGCCCGTTTCAGCTCTACAGTGGTGACGGTCACTGAATTCGGACAATCGCTGAGGCCTTGGATCGTGGTGGCTCAGTGGTAGAGCGTTCACATGGGGTATGTGGGGTGAGCCAAAGTTTCTTAAAGGCTTTAAATAAAATTCAAATCACTGAGGACGTGGCGTATGTTCTTTCTCGATCACGCCAACTATCTTGATGGTTTTCCTCAGTTTCACCAAGCAAATACTGGGATAGTAATCCCTATCTGCTACCTTGTGTATCCCTTCTTCTACCGCTGTAAGAGACCGCGGTACTCCCGACCCCTTTTTAAAAAATATTTTGTAATAATAAGCAAATGACTAGGGACAATATTAATTAGTAAGTAAGTGTCTCCAACAATACTTCAGAATACCTATCGGATGACGTAATTCACAATTTCAATATCTTCATGATGGATAAGAAATTGGAAAGCCCGTAAGGTATGACGTAATTACGTAGGTATTTAAATTTCTCATCGAACACAAACACAATGATATTGTGACTAAGTTTATCCGATACTTATTCTTCAGAAGCATTTTTGGGGCCGCTTTGCAAAAAATATTGTGTTTGCACGTCTTTTATCTGTTATTTCAAAAACAAATCTTTAAAAGGGGGCGGGAGTATTGAGGACAGAAATATAATGGCCATATATATTAAGTTTTTTTTTTACAAAATTTCGAAAATTCTTTTAAACTGACGTAAACTGCGGAAGTTTAAGAAAATAAGCGAGTAGAACCGAAGTGAGAATCGTAAATATCTGACGAGCACGTATTCCAGAAAACAAATTAATGAATAAGAGAATGAATCAAGCGATTTTGAAGTGAATACTGGAAGGGTTTGAAAAAACTTTGAATAACGAAATTTTTATTTCTTACCTTAAGAAGTTTTTGTCCAGTAGAGAGAGAGAGTATACGTGAAACAGCGGACGTTAACGTTTCAGAAACGCGTACTCGCGGTACTGTCTAGCGAATGAAATGTAAATCCCGCGTTCTCTGATGTTGCGGTTTCTCTCTCTCTCTGCACTCCGGACTAAGTTTTTCCAACTCCGCCCGCGCATGCGTTTTCTGATTTAACAAAATAAAAAAAAGTCACCAGCTGAGGTTCATTCTTTCCAAGGCAAAGTTTCCAACCGCACGCTATTTCCTTTCAATGCATTACCTCTTACGAACGAAATGAATTTTTTAGAAGGTTATGTAGATGAACGAGGCTCTGTGCCATGAATATTTGCATGCGGTAGGTCAGGAAAGATAATGTCTTTCGTTATGTTGTTGCTATCGTTACTGGAAGTCGAAAAGGAAAGAAGGATGTTAAAGCAAGCGGATTAAAGAAAATTTCGTATAACCTGATCTCCGAAGTTGCGGATTTTTAAATTTGGAATTCAAATTTATTTTAAGGCCTTTAGGCAACTGTGGCTCAGGCCGTATGGATGATGATGCGATGAATTGGTGGAATGAAGAAAGTGGGAGGAAACGGGAACACCCCGAGAAAACCCATGCACACGGTGTTTGTCCACCACAAAGCCCACATGGTATGAGCAGGGATCGATCCGACGACCCCTAGCACCAGAGGTGAGCGCTCTACCAATTGAGCCACCGTGGCCCCTCTTACATTTGGATATCGTCATTCCAGATCCGATTCCGAAATCCCGAATACGTTTCTAAATCAGAAGATTCGGATATCCAAAACTCCGATCTGAAAATCAGGATTTATTTCCGAAGATCTGGATCCATATCTGAAGAATGGGATCTATATCCGCAGACCCTCATTAATATCTGAAGATTGGGATCTATTTCCGAAGATTCTGATCTATATTCGAAGTTCTGGATCTTTATATGAACATCGGGATCTATTTCCGAAAATCCTTACCAATATCCGAAGATCCGGATCTATATATAAAGATCGAGATCTGTTTCCGAAGATCCAGATCTATATATAAAGATCGGGATCTATTTCCGAAGATCCTGATCTATACCCAAAGATCCAGATCTATATATAAACATCGGGATCTATTTCCGAAGATCCTGATCTATATCCAAAGGTCCAGATCTATATATAAAGATCGGGATCTATTTATGAAGATCCTGATCTATATCCAAAGATCCATATCTATATATAAAGATCGAAATATGTTTACGAAGATCCTGATCTATATCCAAAGATCCAGATCTATATATAAAGATCGGGATCTATTTCCGAAGATCCTGATCTACATCCAAAGATCCAGATCTATATATAAAGATTGAGATCTGTTTCCTAAAATCCTGATCTATATCCGAAGATTCTGATCAATATCTGAAGATTGGGATCTATCCGAAAATTCTGATCTATATCCGAAGATCCAGATCTATATATAAAGATCGAGATCTGTTTCCGAAGATCCTGATCTATATCCGAAGATTCTGATCAATATCTGAAGATTGGGATCTATCCGAAGATTCTGGTCTATTTCCGAAGATCCAGATCTATATATGAAGATCGGGATCTATTTCCGAAAATCTTTACCAATATCCGAAGATCCAGATCTATATATAAAGATCGAGATCTATTTCCGAAGGTTCTGATCTATTTTCTAAGATTTCGATCTATATCCGAAGATCGGGATCTATTTCCGAAAATCCTGATCTATATCCGAAAACCCTAATCAATATCTGAAGATCAGGTCTATTTCGGAAGATCCTGATCTATACCCGAGGATCTATTCCCAACGTTCCGGATCTTCGAAACCAGATCCGGATCAATACCCTACGATCTGCATCTATATCCAGATATCTATAGCCAAAGATCACGATCTATGGCCTAAGATTTATATCAATTTACCTGAAAATCAGGAACTATACTACTGAAAAGTTAGTACTAGCATTTTGCAGCTTCCGTGTTCTGTGATGTCATCGCTCTCAGCAGTCGTGTCATTTTCGAAGAAAATCTGTATTTAGCTACCAAACTGCGGTGCTCTTCTCCAGTTACTAATACAGACTGACCTTGCTCCGACATGACGATTTGTTTATCACCGTTCAAATCCATCATAATTTTATTCGTGTTCTTCAGTTAGCGGCAGCTTCTTTAAAGTAAGCTTAGCATTCTCCCCTTCATTACATACTCAGAAGAAAGTAAAGAAGGCTTACATTTTTGTATTTTATGGATACACACCGGCGCTTTCGAAAGCCAGGAGGATGTAGCGTACTCGTAAGTCGTAAAAGTTGAACACAAGACAACCTTTTTCGCTTGGTGTGAAGGCTCTGTTTATTGCTTGAAACCAAAGGAACCGATGCAACAAAATTGATCTGACAGTAAATAATAACGTTGGGTGACAATTTCATCATGCGGCTGCCGAAACTGCTCCAGTGCAGTGGGAAAATGGATCCATTGATGTTTTGATCAAACCACATCTCATATCTGAGGAAATAAAAACGTCCCGGTATTTTCAGCTTCAAGGAATCAAGGAAGACCTTTATTGTATTGATCTACTGAGTTTGCCAGGTGAGAGTGAGGGGAAAACCTGACTCAAAATATCAACATTTGAACCTAACTCAGATAGCACACCAGCTTGCAACAAGGTTATCTGTCACTTGCTTTGAGCTTGCTAAACTTGATATTGTGTTGAACTTTGAATAATATTGTTACTCGTTGTTGTAACGAACCTAATTCAAACTTTTAAAACTTTAAAATTATTTGAATTTTGTTTCATCGAACTTCCAATGTATCTCTGTGCGATCAAGTCCCATCACGTGACAGGTCTGTTTCCTCGTAACCTAATCTCTTCCAACTCCCATCCTTTTACTACAGGTGTCTCTCTTGGAAACCCAACCAGGGCAACGTTTGAATTAATTTTTAATTTTTAATTTTTAATTTTTAATTTTTAATTTTTAATAAGTACTACACTGTTTTTCTTCCTGGTCCTATCAAGGCTATTTCAACCTTGATTACTTGTAAACTAGAAGCCGGCCGGGTAGCCGTGCGGTCTAAGGCGTAAGGCCAACGACTCGAAAGTCCCGGGTTCGATTCCCGGCAGGGCATATGTATTTGTGGATTTTAATTAGATTCTAATTAATCCAATCGTGAGAAGCAGAAGTCCAAAGTTACTAGACTGTCCCATGTAAAATAAAGTTTACCAAAGTTTTTTTTTTAACTGGAATGCTTCATTTAACCTTGTTTAAACCTTTTTGGTTTGATTTAGTAAGCTTGCATGAAGTTGTTCCACTTGCCAAAGGAAGGTTCATTCACTTTTGGGTCAGTGAAAATTACTATACAGGAATGAGAGTCGCTTCTTTCGCAGGGATCTACTTCGCGACGATGTTGAAGTGCCTGTCATCTTATGTATAACATACTAGTTACTTGTTTTGAATTGAATTGAATTTTTAAGGCCTTTAGGCAACTTTGGCTCAGGCGGAGTTACTTCTTTTGTTTTAGAATATGATATTTCAGTTATTTGTTTCCCAATCTAAACCATTCTTTATGTAAGTGAAGATTTCAGACTTGATATTATCAGTGCCGGCTCTGGGAGGGGCTAAAAGGGGGGTCAACGCCCTGGGCGACACGTTTGGAGAACGGCAAACAGCTATTACAGTGCTGAATAAGTGACCCGGTTCAGAGTTCAGACAGTGCATTGACTGCATGCTCCGCACGTTTAATAAGTAGTCCAAAGGAGGGCGTGCGTGTATGCCTATTTTAGAAAATCTTTTTGTCATTTTTCCTACGTTTTGTAGAGAAAGTTTTATTATTATTTAACGGTAAACTTGGAAGGAATAATGTTGCAAATTATTCACTAATAACTAATATTTGTATTTATAAATAATTGATGTGTAAATACTTTGTCACAATAAAAGCATGTATTCTTATGAACCACGTGATTTTCGTTGGACATTTTTTCCCCTGCTTTGTATAACACTGCAAGCGACCGCTTCTCGTAAGAGGAGTGGAACTTGTAGCATTGGTTGGATTCCTGCGTGAGTATTGTACCCTTGCTCCTCCCTCTTTCCTGAACATTACCTGTAGGCGACCGTTTCTCGCATCGAGGCACGGAATCTACACACCTGAACTTTCCGCAAACTGTGGGCCGCGGGCGACCATATCTCTTCGGAGGTGTGGAACCAGTAGCTCACACCACCTTTCCACAACCTGTGAGCGCGAGTGGCCGTATCTCCTCGGAGGTGTGGAACTAGTGACTCACTATCCATCAAGCGTTTCCCAATCTGCCGGCCGCGGGTAACCGATTCTCCACGGAGGCTCGGAACCTGTTGTACGCATTCCCTGGTCCACTCCTTGAGGGATAACCTCTCTGGGCGGCCGTTTCTCCTTGCGAGGCACGGAACCCAGCTAACGTGGTCTTTCACCTTGATAACTCAGTCGACTTCTCCATCTCCCCGGTGTGTCCTGCTTGCCCACTGCGGTGCGGAGGCTGGCAGCCGATCAAGACTGTTACACAGCTAAAAATAAAAACTAAAAGCTCCTTTAAAAAAGAAACTAAAAAAGCATATTACACTGAAATGGACCTAAACGTGGTCGAAATTTCAATACCGGTGAGCTAAGACATTTTTTGTGTTATTCTGTACAACCTTCGTACCTTCATCTCTAAGATTCAAAACCGCTATTCAAGTCAGATAGGCAGGTCTACTGCCTTACTGGAGTTAGTCATAGCGATGCCACGACAGGCTCAAGAGAAGATAATAAAAGTACACACTACATGATGCGAGATAATGTTGTGGCCGTCCCGTCGGTCGGTCGCATTGTTTGGCTAAAAAACGATGGAAAGAGCGGCAAAATTTGACTTTGCCTCCATAGGAAAATATCTAGATCCGGCACTGGATATTATATTATTACGGCGTATACCCACCTCTATTTTTTAGGCACCACCGTATACCCACCTAAAATTTATGAAACACGCAAGTTTATGGGATAGCAAACGATACGTTTCGTTACAACGATCGAAGCGTATACCCACCTAAAACATTAACACTACATCCCTGGTGGTAAGGAAGTTTGCCAGGATAGGGTTAGGAAAGAAAGGATGTGGGAAGACAGTTTTCCATGTACTAGTTTGTAGGTATCATTCCAACATTTGACTGGTATGAAAGAACAAGCTTGGGAAAACCTCAGTCAAAAAAAATAGACCAAAGTCAATAAAAAGGACTCTTGGAACTTCGGACAGCCTTTGGTAACTTTTATCATACGGAAGTTGGCAATATTGCTCTTACAGCAAACTTCTTGTGAACTGTCGAGGAAAACAAAAGGTAAAACTGCAAAGTTTTGCAGTAGCCTAGCACTAGTAGTCTAGTCACGATTGCTGAAAGCGAATCACAGAGATAAGGAGAAAGATGTTTGAGGCTACCGTAATCATTTAATACACTCATGCTATATTGAAAAACAGATTAAGTCCACAGTATCCATGAAGTATGAAATGTATCTCCTTACAATTTTATTCAATAGGTGGCAGCAGTGAAACATGGCTAAGTAATCTGTAATACGAGGACCCACTCCTTTCCTAGCGTGGTTCCCCACAAACCATGCATCATGAAATAGGTCAGTTCACGCATACAGTTGCATTCCACAGCTGGCAGTTTAATGTGGGTAGAAAAAGAGAATAAGGGCGAGTCAGGTTTTCAGTCATCTGTGTATTTGTGAGGTTTTTATTCACTTTTTTTTTTGTGACAAACTTAATTTAATGTAGTCTAGTTTACTGAACAATAATTTACATTTGTCTAAATGCATATTTTAATTGAATTGGGTTAATGTAACACTGCAATTGTTGAGAGGATACATGTGTGTGTGTGTGAGAGAGAGAGGTCATTTCGAATTTGCATTTGTTTGTTTAAATAGAATGGGAGCCGCTCATCTGCATTACGGGAATCATGAGTTTGACTCTCTGAATAGCTTCTATCACCATTAAAACATTTTCACGCAGCGCATTCTTTCTTTTATTTTGGAAAAAGTAAACTAGCATATTTTAGGTCGTATAGGAACAAATTATACATTACTTGGGAAGGGGAGGGAATCACAGAAAAAGTTATTGATGCAGTGTCTGGAAATCGAACCCCTGAGCTTGTAATATTATCTTAATAGTAGTAGTAATAATAATAATTTTATTTGACATTATACGTATCGGAGAAAATGGAAAGAAAAGTTTGCTTCGAGAAAAATAAGAAAAGACCGGAAAGGGGGAGACAGGAGAAAACGTACAATATAGAAGTTGCATGATAAAATAAGTGGCCACAGTTGGTCACACTGCAACCTGGGTGACATCCCTCAGGTTCAACCGAGGCCCATGCTACGTCGAAGTCATGCAACCCTAACACGAATCATCAGCCAACTACACCAAGCGCACATAGAGACACACAAAAGGTCGGCTCAGACCAACCACCAGACAGACCACCGGACATATCAATGAGCGACCTCTGCAGTCTCCCAATGAAAACGTTAAATATTGTTTAAACTAGCTGACGTCGAAGAGAAAAGAGTGGTGCGACACGGCAGTACCCAGTCAGGTACGTATCTCACCCAAAATAAAACGGGATGCCTGGAGAACAATTACAAGAAAAAACAAGGGAAAAAGGCGTTCTTTTCGATTGAAGGTGAATGGGTCGTAGTAGGCTGAAACTATGTAACAAATTTTTTAGGTCCGCCATTTTGAATCTAAGATGATATCTTTGGAGACATTTTGTAATATTTTTGTAACTTACTAGTGATGATGTACCGCCATACAAAATTTCGTTTTTTATCTCCAGCCGTTTAGGATGTGTATTCTGTACAACAATGGGTTTGGCGGCCATTTTTTATCCAAGATGGCGACGTTTTTAACATTTTGTAAAATTTCCTTAATCTACTCTTGATAATATACCTTTATGCCGAATTTCGTATCTGTAGCTCAAACGGCGTGGAAAATAAATTTTTGAGGTTCGCCATTTTGGATCTAAGATGGCGTCCTTGGAAACATTTTGTAAAATTTTTGTAACCTACTAGTGATGGTGTACCAAATTCATTTTTCTATCTCCAGTCGTTTAGGATGTGTATTCTATACAACAATGGGTTTTGCGGCCATTTTGGATCCAAGATGGCGAGGTTTTCAAAATGTTGTAATATTTGCTTAATCTGCTAGTGATGATGTACCTTCATACCAAATTTGGTTTTTCTAGCTCTAACCGTTTAGCCTGTGTATTGACTACTAAAAGTCCTCGTTTTTTAGTGCAGTCATTTTAAGACAAAATGTTGTGATTTCGTAAAAAAAAAAAAAGTCCTTACAAGCACGAAACTTGATATACGTATAGTATTTGGTCATCCAAGTAACATACTAAAAGTCCCCAAAAATGAAACTTCTGCTATGGCCTTTACCTTGGAAAATGGCGGCCGATTTTTTTTTTTTTTTTTTTCACGGAAACTAAGCGTTACATCGAAAAAAGTTTTAAATAATGTTTGTTCAGGATAAAATTATGAATTTGTTGTAATGACTTTCTGTCATTGGATCTACTATTTCTTCACACTAATACTGTGTTCAAGTTTCTAAAGGCAACATTTTCGACTCAGAAAAAAGTACTTTTGTACATAACTGTTTGGAACTTCTTTCAAATAAATTAAAAATTAATTGAGTGTTACTTGAAATTTTATGATTTTTTATTCTTAGTGCCTACATTTTGTACTTATGTTATCATCCATATCATTTCTTCACAGAAAAATGTGTAATCAATTTAGGAAAATTTCTGTGAGTGTTTATGTTATTGGCATTAATTTCTACCTTCATTATTTTAAAACAGCTAAATAAAAATAGAATATTGTGACAAACAGTTTACCTTTAGTGCCAGTTTGTGGCTTCTGGTCAATCAAAAAAAAAGTCTTAACAACAAAGATTTGTAATTTTTATGATGAGCAAACTAATTTAAAACACTTTTAGAAGTGCGGCGCTAGTTTCCGCGAAAATGAAAAGAAAACAAACTTCATATTGGTCGCCATTTTCCAAGATGGCGGCCGTGGCACAAGTTTCATTTTGGGGGACTTTTAGTATGTTATTTGGATGACCAAATGCTATATGTGTACCAAGTTTCATGCTTGTAAGGATTTTTTAACCTAAGTTTCATAAAAATGACCACTCACGAAGCTACCGTAGTTCCCAGGAACTATCTGAGATTTTGACATTGTTTATTTCAACTGAGAAATTAGAATACCGGTCATTTATAACGTCATACGCCTACGCAATTGCGGGTGTTTTCATTTCTCATGTGAGCTCAAATAAACAGTCAAAATTTCAGGTAGTTCGTTTGATACACATTCGCAAGTATTATTGGGGCCGCTTTCCAAAATTTCATTATTGCTTGTCATTTGTCCAGGATCGTTTAAAATATGAAAATTCACACACGCAGACGCAGCATAGGTGCGGAGACCTCCTACGAAGGAAAAGAACTGCGCCTAACTTTAGTTTTCGGATACTAAGAAAACAAAAACTCTTTTCCGGTTAAACTAATGGCCAAAACCAATACATATAATTACAAAACTATGCCTAAAGACTCAAAAAACATTCTCCAGACTGCTTTTTGTTAATGATTCTTGTTTGTTGTTGGGTTCTTATATGCAGCGAAAGTTGATGTTTTTGTCTTTTTAAAAAAATTTGGAATCTTTTCCTTCTTAATGCTAGGCATTCAAATATTTTTTCTTGTATCTGTGACCACTTTATCTTAAAGAAACAGAAGGAACATTAATACTCAAGTTAATAGTTTGAATTTCGAGAATTTCAGCGTGAAATTGGGAAACCATAATTAACTGTGTTTTGTTCAGCCCCATCCCTCTTATTTCACAGAAAATGTACTTGCACTGAGGGAAAGACGAGGGAGTTAAGGTTTTAGAAAGAACCAAAAAGAAATTACTAAAGCAGATGAAATGTAACATTAATGACTGCTTACTAGTTAGTGGTGCTTATACTTAGTAAGGGAAACCTCTCATTAGGATAGCAAACGTAAAAGCGTCCAAGGATTCAGAACTTGGAGAAATGCCTAAAATGCTTTGTTTGGGTGTTACATAAGACATTCATTTCTCTTTTCTTAACGGTTGTAGTCAAAGTTTTATGAACACTTCCATTGTTTCTGTCTTATTTGGTCATAGATCACATTATACACTAATTACAAGTACATTAATTATCATTATCAGAAAATCTTACGTGATACTAAAAATTCCAATTACGTGACACTTATTAAACTCTGTGTAACAAAAACTTCGCAGACTAGTGTTATTTGATACTGTTTCAAGTTTAATTTAGAATGAATCTATAAGCTGTATTTATAGACTATGGCACAAGTAAGAGGTTGGTAGAAAGCAGGGATAAAATCCAGGGCAACGTCATCGTAGCTTATCAGAACTGAAGCGGATCAAGTTTTGGGCCGGGTCACCAAGTTTATGCTTGGGTCTACAAAAATGTCAATAACTTTGTCAATTGTCGTCATAGCTACTTCAGAAAAGGTGTTATATTGAATTAATTTAGACGGGTGGCGTTAGCTTGCGGCATAGGGAAGAGAAGAAAATATCCCATGAACACTTTGCCCGTCATGGCGACATTACACTTCCTTCTCCTATGTCTCTAGCATATCCGTTTTGACTCGCAATGTCCAATTTTCATTCCAGGAACTTGTATGTGGAATATTACGATAATATGTGGAGAATATTCCATAAAGAATATGAGCAGAAAAAAAATCACAATATCGTAAATATACTGACACGAAATGTGATCGTCATTTTTCCTTGCACGAATATTTGGGATATGCTCAGAACATGCGGAGGATATTCGATTAAGAATATACGCAGAGAGGGATTTTGAGAATATCCCAGGAATATTCCAATGATCTTAAAAACATAATAAAGTTGCCTACTTTTCGCGTACACGTTACTTACTTTCCATGTACGCGGATAGAAGAAACTTTCACAAATGATGTGTACTATGAGTGTAATTTTACTGCGTGAACATTTTCTGAACTTGTCAATCAACTCCCCTATCTGTTATTATGGCAATTTCTACAATTTAAACCCGGAATTTATCATTGGATAAACAACCATGGAACCTATGAAAAAGTGTACTGTACTCAGACCCCGCGGTCCAGCAGTTCCGGTTTTGTACTTCGGGATAGGCTTTGGGAAGGCACGTACGTACCCCAGTAGAACATCGATATCGACCAATAGTAATAACCCGTGATTTGCGATTTTGATGGATGTTGTTTTCTAATATTGGTCAATATCTAATGGCAAACGATTTTGTTGATATCGGAGATCCATATTGTAAAGTGACGTAAATTATGCAACGTAGTATGTGTAAAAACACGTGCTGTTTATTTGTAAACAAATAGTGGAAAACGGAGGATACCAACAACAGCAACCGAAGACAACCGACGATGCAGACGGCGTCTAGAAGTGCAGATTCAGCGCACCTGGGACACAAGGCTCTGGTATAAAAGACGTCGGTCCACCACAAGCGGCCTTATTCTGCTACGGGAATAGTCAACACTCCTCCTCTTCCCACACCTTGGTCGTACCTGCTACGGGGTAGGCCATCCTAACTTAAACTGCCTTATCTGCTACGAGATAGGCAAAATCTCCAAGTCCAGATCTGCCACGAGATTGGACTTACCAGACACCACTATGGTTCCAATCTACTACGAGTCTAAGAGCTTCCTTTCTCTGCCTGGTAATACTCCGTTGCCTGGGCCAACGTCAACATCAAACCAAAAAACTTTTTATAGAGAAAGTAATTGAGATACTTTGTACCTCAAACTTAAGTCTCCATAGTTTTGTACGGGAGACTTTTTATTAACTTATTGACTTTGTATTTTATAATAGAAGGTGAAGGGAAAATCCAAACGTCGATCCTTTCTTGCTCTACTGGACTACCTAGAAAATAACAAAGTATTGAGTTAAGGTCCCAGGCTCATATAAACTGAGCGTTACGGAGGCAATTAAGGCGATCTCACAGGGAACATTACGATATTGTTTGATAAAGCAAAGCACCATCTTTCCCTGAGAGATTTACTGTTTTAATAAAATGAGATCTTGAGTACATTCCTATCTTTATTCCACAACGCGTCATTTGTTTCTCGTCTTCATGTAGAGTTGAAAATGTCTGTACTTTTGCGCTGCTGGATTCGAACCTGCAGCATTATGCTTGTCCGTCGTTTTAGACTACGTTACGTAGCAATAATTCGTAATGTAGCCATTGTTACGTAGCCATAATAATACGTCGATTGTCCACTTCATGAACTCAGACATGTAAAGTGGTGACATATACAGTATTTTCATTACAAAATTATTTTAAGCAGGGAACATTTGAAAGTTTTATATACAGAACATGTTATTATTTATTTATTTATTTCATTAAATAGGCTTTCTCGAACACACAAGACGTTTTTTCGGAAAGATTTCAGCCAGTGTCGATCTATGTCACGCAATGGCATATTCATACAGTGATATTTCTTTAAACCTAATATTTTAACTTGTCAAATTATTGTTACAAGTTTTTTTTTTAAGTTGAAGTACGTACAACACATTTCTTAGTTTCAGGAATATCGTAACATTTGAACATCGAAATATCGTAGCACGCCAATTTCGATCGATGTTTAGTTTGAAAGGATTCGCATTATTAGCCCGTTATTTTTGTGCTGCTTAGGTAGCTATCTGTGTGGCCTATAAGCAAAGAAAATAATAATAAGTGCCTCTTGCTATACTGTGCATAGTTTAAAAAAAAAAAAAGACTTGTGCTGCCATCTGATGAGTGGGTTGACGGACGGGAATAAGATCACGTGATACCGCCAAGAAATGTCATTGGCTGGAAATTATTTATTTTCTCATTCGCTAAAGATGTCCATGAAGTTTTTGATCAGAATTGTTATGTTTCATAAAAAAATATTTAATCAATTGTTTACCTTCTATATTGCTTTACAGTATGTTTTTATTCTTTAGAAACAGAGTCCTCTTTCCCTTCTAAACTTACGTTCCGTTTTCTCATGCTTTTATATCCATTTTCTTATGTACGAGGTAAAAGAGTTCTTCGTTCATTTACATAGATGAAAAATAACGGTTGGTTGGTTATAAACTGAAGGCATCAACTCTTGCCGCAACTGTCCCGACTATTGAGCACTGGTAGAGACATCTACGTGAGAACTTCTAGCAATCACTTCTTATTATTTTCTTTGCTATAACTGTAATGTAAAGCTTACTAGTCTTTTAGTTCGACTGTTGACCTTTCTTATCAACACAATGTTTTGTAGTTCTTAGTAAATAAACATGTAATTAATAATTGGTGAGATAATAAGCATTACATGCGTACAGACAAACAAACAAACAAAAAACACTGTTTCAGCCTTTTTGTCGGTAAAATTACTAACAGGATTTTTAATTCCAATTCATTGTACAAACACGTTAGTTTTATGTTCATAAATGACTTTGAAAACAGGTGTTTATTCAAGGAATTATTCACTAATCATGTGTAATATCTAACCGTGTGCCTGTTGTGGAGTTACAAGATAAATTCAACCATAAGTTAGATTACTTGCTAATTTCATTAATTAGACGAACTCCTAAACAGATAAAAATCTCTCATTGCTCTCCTGTGAGCTGACATTAGACTGAGACACGGAATTCAGTGTTGACTGCAGCCTGTAGGTATGCTTTCAGAAGCTCTTGGTGATATAACCCGCCACCCGAAAAAAGAAAAAACTTTGTACGTATTCGTATTAACGCAAAATTACAAAATGCATTAGCTCTTGCACACGAAAAGTAAACAAAGTTGTTATTTTTAAAGAAACGCCCTTTTCGTTCACACACTGTTAAAACCATCGAGCTCTATATAACGATACTGGAGTGACTGCTTAGTGTCGAAAGATTAACTCCAGAGCAAATATTTAAACTCGTTTGTCCACTTCCAGTCTAATCCAATTTGAGCCATATTTTCAGTTGCATTTCAGTTGTATACACTTCTTATCGCTGCACGACCCATTTTAATTATTTCAGTCTTAATTCGTGAGTTATTCATATACAGTATACCTTACTCTGCATATGATAGAAAATACTGCAAATAATACTTAATTTTTTGCAAGAATTAAGACATAAATTAAAAAACGGGCCACACAGCGATATAAAGCATAAAAGCTTAGTAGATAAGATTTTTTTTTTTCCATATTTGTAAAGACTGGAAGTGGAGAAACGAAATTAAGTGTCCTCTCCGCTTCCTTTCTTCGTACGTTGATGACATTTTCAATGCAGCAGTCAGTTCAGTATCGCATTTAGATAGAGGTCATTGGTTGAAAGAGACTACATTTAAAATGTGTCAGAGGGTTTTTAACCTCATGCTGTGTCATTATTGTTAAACAGTATTGTTTTGCTTTCCCTGCTAATTAGGATAATACAATTTAATACAACAATAGCTTTACACAGAATAGTTGATTATACGTTTATTTATGGTGACTTGCAAAGGACAGAGTTATTCAATAAAGAATATGAAAATGAATGTATTACTCATTACAAAATGGTTTGAACGGTGCTTAAGCATATTGTTCGCGACAAGTATTATTTTCGCTATTAAAAAGTTTGAAGCGGAATGTTACCTGCATCTGGCAACAGTAGACGATTGGCGTAGTAGCAGAAGGAGTAGCTCGGTGTAGGAAATATTTATGGAACTAACCTCACCTTACCGCACTGCCATCTACCAGTAATCTGCTCGAGTACATGATGGCAATATGCTTGATTATGCTGTGAAGGATAAATAACCTTTTGGACACTGGCCGGGAGGTGAGGGTTCGATTCCCGCTCAGGTAACTTTTATTTTTCAAAGAACTTTACGTTTTTGCTCGTACCTATGAATCATTGTTCCCGTTTACATTTTCAACAGTTTCCGGAATTCACGGATAGAGATCACGTTTTGTAAAGTCAGGTTAGATTCTTTTTCATGGCACATATTTCTAACATTATAAAATTACAGGAAATACATAACGTCACGAAGTCGGGTCCCTCCTCATTTCTGTGGCGAATTTCACGGAATTCTTTACTGTGTCATAGCAAGGACTATTCCTCAAGATGGAATCAGTACGGGAGACTCCCGTTTTGATCCCGTTCTCGTTCGCAAGTTTTGCTTTTAACAGTACAACTGTGAATGGGGGATTTGAACCTCAAGCTCTGATTGGTCAAAATGATCCTGCGGTGCTCCGATTGTGATTAGATAGTCTCTATTGTCCACGCCGTGCTTCTTTCGGTTATTGGTTTGTCTATGCTGAAGATAGCGCGAAACCGAGTTTTCTGTGAAGTAGATGCAAGTGAAGTTTTGCATTCCAACAAAAATATGGAAAAAGACGATTGCGTAAAGGTAGGTTGTATAATAGCGTATACTTTCTTTTATGAAATAGTGTAGTGATATTCATTTTCCAGTTTAAAAGTAGAACTTCAACATAAACCAGAGCTTGGGTGAATTGTATGTAGAAGCTTGAAACTCGATTAGCCCTTGTTTTTAGGACTATGTTAATTATGGTATACGCGACTCAGACTAATGAATACTGGTAGCTGTTTATTGTTAAGGGTTTTACTGTACGTCGGACATTGATTTTATTCACCCCATTATTAATGAAAAAATGAATGAGTCCATCGTATCGTGTTATTGTGATACATTTTCTTAAACGGAAACTGGTTGTGGTTAGGTTAGATTGAGTTCGATTTTATCATCTTGTTCCGAAAAGAGCGGACGAAGTACATCAAAGAAAAGTTTTGCACTTGCTTAACTTTGACGTCGTTTATATACATGAACAATCATTGAACTAAAGATCTGAAACCAGTTCCGCATTTCTCTTGGATGCAGTAACCATCAATAAAAATTGTGGGGTATAGTGAATTTCATAGTAGCCAAAAATTGGATAATTTATAGGGAAAATGGTAACCATTGCCACAACGTGTGTAGAAATGAAGCTCCAAGTAAGATAAACCATAGTTGTTGGCACGCAGCTTCCGGCTGCTCTTGAACTATATGTAGTGCTCGAAGTGGGTTAGAAAAATAAGAATACACTCTATACCACGTATTCTCTTGCAAATAATTCTATAAACACAGAGTGACAGCCAGCAATCCAAAAACTGCTATGAAAAGTCATGTGCAATTATAATTTCGTTAAATACGCATCGAGTTGATCAACACCTAATAAACATGGCGGCATATGGATATATACTTACAACATATTTCGTGTTATGAATGACACTTATTTTGCCACAAAGCGCACGGATAGTATCTCGAGCGAGCGAAGAGGGGCTAGTTAATTCAGGTTCGATATTGTTTTCATTATACGTGAAGTACTTGCGCTTGACCCCAACGGGCAGAATAAGTAGTGCCTAATATGTCTCGCTCTTACACTCATATTTCACACTTCCAAAACTCGAAAATTTGTTACAATTTGTATTTCAACACATCTACACACCTTCAAAATACGTGTCCTATAATATTTCTTCCCTAAAATTAAAATATAAAAAGGATGGATATGGTATAAGCCAGGGTCTATGTTGAAGGTGACATCCCGGCATTTGTCTAGTGTGACAGAAAAAAAATCCCTGGAAAACCTTAGACGACCGCTGGGATCGAACCCAACCTCCCGAATGCTACGCCAACGCAATTGAAAATTATGAAGAGGAGGAAGAGGAAAAGGGAGAAGAAATAGCTGATGATGAAGAAAAAAACCATCTACTTCCAAAGCTTATTTGAACAGGATAGATGAGTCTGTAGAAGAGGAAGAAGAAGTCCCAGAAACCAGCGTAGAGAAATATAGAAATGAGAAACGTCGGCGTTGGTTAATAGAAATGGAGTATTTAAGAACTTTCGCAACCCTTTTCTGAAGAACATTCGGATGAAGACGAAGAAAGCGAAACCTCATTTAGTAACAGCTCTGTTCTCGATATGCAAGATGTGCAACTATTTGCAAAATACATTTTGAGCGATCAAATAAATAACACACTTTCAGCTGATAAGTATAGTCTTGTCCAAGCAACAAACGCTCAAGTATTTGATGTCATAGCGACTGAACCACCACAGTTACGGAGATATATAATGAAAGAACTCAAGACCTCAACTTGTCTCAGCCGATGTTCAATGTACTGTAGCGTAGCATCTGTGTTCTCATCTTATTACTTCTCAAGAAAAGTGTATGGAGGGATTCTCTGCGGGTTAGCAGTAACTTGTTCCGCACTATACACTTATAGGAGTGATTATAGTGACATCAAAAACTACGACGAAACAAATCCAAAAGTGCTGGCATCAGTTCGGGCGAAGAAGCCTGGAACTCGATTGTATGTACTACATATGAATAATGAAAATCGTGTTTTTAATACACGTAATGTTTTAGCCACTTCCTGCGTTGGAGTCTTCTTATACCATGCCTTCAAAGACGTCATCACCTAGAATTGGCTGATATCTGTTTAAAAGTGTTGAACATTTAATATATTAAAGAAAGAGAGAAAGTCCCAGTCTAAAATGAGGAGTGTATTTCTTTATACAAGACGATAAATAGGAAGAGATATCAAGAAGTGTTTTTCATCTGTGATCTCCGTTTTGGTTTCCTCAGGATTATATATGTTCCCCGGATCTCTTCAGTCGCTCGCAAGTTCACTTCATCTCTTTTTGTCATCACATCTCCTTCTATGTCACGTTCTTTTTCTTCCTTCATCGGTTTTGTTTTTTTAAAGAAAGAGTTCCTGCAAGAAGAATAGGAACGAGTACTTCTTGAAAACTCGGCTACTTTGGAAAGTAACTGAATTCAAAAAGGAAATTCAGCCGATGGTCTTCATGCAGCAGAGCGGCGTCCAAGACGAGGCTTTGGAGAGTAAACAAAATTATCATGAAATTTGAATGAAGCATCGTTTCTTCTGAATGAAGTTAGTTACTGAATAAGTAATAAAATAAATTTGTTTGTTTCTTGCTTCGTATTTCTCTCTACGTATCTTCAAGCAAAACAAGTAACAAACACTGATTCGAATTTGATCAAACAAGTAAGGAAGACTGAAAAGGCGTAGACCAGTCAGATTAACGTTAACATCGTTGAAGGGATAAAGCAGAAATAGCTTGGTCTCCAGAAAATCTCTCTATTTGTTGATGAAATAAAATATTCAGCCGAAAAGTCTACGTAGAAACTATGAATATGTTCTTAACTCAGCCTCAACTGAACGAAGTAAGAAAACGGTTGGGTCTAATTTGATCATAGGACATAAAACAGGTGTTTTTTTAATCAGAAGAAAGTCTGTAGCTTGTTAAACAAGAATTCAGCCGATAAATGTCGATATAAGATAGTATGTGACTGTTGTAATTTAACTGAAAGTGAACGCTAATGATACACTGAAAACAGATGGTTTGTTATATCCCAGAAACAGAAACGATGGTACTGTACTTACAAGCATATAATATTCGTGAAATTGTGAGAGCTGACAGAAAGGTGTTAACGTTTAGATGTTACTGCTTAAAAGTTTATATTTTTAATAACAAATGTGCTCAATATCTAACCTGTGGAAAAGGTTCCTGGTTATTTTGACTCAGTCGATATTATAAGTCAACGCCACTGAGATCATCTTGTTCTTTGAACGCAATCTTAAGTGACCATGTTAACAAGAAGAATGTATGTTGGCGACCCCAAGGATCTGTTACATCTAATTGAATCGCATTTCTTACGTATTAAAAAGATTGCTCAAACATCCGACCTGTGAATCGTCTTCCAAATAAATTTCGTCTTCTTCTAGCAGCACAAAACTCGTCTTCGAGTATCCTCTTCCAGTTTGAACTCGTGAAAATCGACGAAAATCAAAGACCTCGTCGATAAGTCCTCTAATGAATTATGGCTTTACATTAATGAAAGAAAGCCAAATGGTAACACTGGCCTCCACACACAAAAAAAATCCGTTAGAATAAATAAATATTGGCCCGCATTATTTAGTGAAAGACTATCTTCCAAATTCTGTAAAATGTACACACAGATCTCAATCCTTAAAATAAGTGACCGATAAAAGTCAAATTTATCGTATTTTCTAATGAAATGATAAAGTGAAAATTGTCCTTAAGTGGTAATTGGAATAATATTCTATTTTAGAATAGTGTATGTGCGAGTGACACCATTTCCAAGAAGAAACTTTTATTTGGTTTAATCTTTATACTTATCTGGGAAATTATTAAATGTGTTCGTATATGCCTTTTAGCTTATTTGTGGATTTGAAAACGAAGAGAAAGTTCCACCTTATATTTTGTCGTTATAAATTAAAAGTGTATGTTGAAGAAGCAGCGGTTTCACTTAATAAAAATAATAATTTGGTTATTTTAAATTTTCATTGTCTACTTTGATTTTAATCTTAGTATATGTTTAAAAAAAATATTTCGGAGTTTGGGACGCTCTGTACTAATTTCGGATGCTCTTTGGATACTATCCCGAACAAGCTATCCCGAACAAGAAATCTAATGTTCGATCAGTACTTTATTGCGAATCTGATTTCTAGAGGTGTAAAGTCCAGTTAAAGACGACTTAAACGAACTAATATAATTCAATCCAACATAACCTTCACTCTTTTGAACGATTCCGGGGAGATTCCAAAGAGTAGCCATAATTTCTCTGAATATTTACGTGAAGTTCATTTTAGGTATATGTCCTAACTTGGTCTCAAGTTCAGAGATGACATGCTTCAGAGAGCATGTATCTTACGGAGAATGATGGTCCAGTGATAAGCTGCAATTAGTTTAAAAAAAATGATAGCCATATTGAAGAGTGAGCTTCTCAGAGCAAAATGTGAAGAAACGGTTTCTTTAAATTCATTTCGAAACATCATAGTTTTGGGAGGTAGAGGCTCAAATGTTTCGAGGTATCTTCACAAATGACGTCAGATCGTAAAGTTGTACACATGCTTCTCGCCTAAGTGTATGATTGATAAAGAAGTGGAGTTTTACAGCGTAAGAATTTCATCAGGGGTTCTGCCACACTACTTCAATGCGGGGTGACACCCCTAAATTCTCTAGTATACACCCCAACATTAGCTTTTATGGTTTAAATTCCATACAAACCATGCAATATTCTACTTACACCCTCCTAATTTTGACTTGACACTTCCTCCAAAAATCTAATACTCTCGCAGTATCCCTGAATTTCATCAATAAATTAACATTGCACAATAGAAATATCCTCTAAGCTGCAATTTTCAATCATAAACTCTGCTCAAATACATGTATTGAACACAAATTTGATTGAATTTGGTAAGCTACCATAAATTACGTCATTTCCGGCGATGGCTGAAACCTATACTGCCTCGTAAGTAATAAACCAATGTCAAAAAGTTTCTTCACTGGACCTTTGGTGATGATAATGGGTGTTCTCTTCGAACGCAGATCTATGGCCCGATATTCCTGAACAAGATGAACCGATGGTGGTTTCCTATTGCGTTCCATTGGATGCAAATGATGTCCTAAGGACGGGACCTACAGTTTAACGTAGGCTCCGAATCACTTGGTTCTCCATCGGGTATAAAAACCCGGAAACCTTTGTTAAAAGGCAGCGAAAGGCACCATCAGGTGACATTAGACCTTTTGGAGACTGCTTTCAATGTTTTTCTTTTTTTCCTTACTGAATATCAGTTACTGTGTATCTTTGTTGTCTAACGCTTTCTTGTTTGCTCGATGCAACAGAACTAACATGATACCATGTTCAAAGAAAAAAATAAGATTGAATCTTAAAGGACAGCACACTATTGAAGATAATGATGAAATCTTTCTTATTGGTACTCCGAACAGAGTGGATTTGGGTAAGCGTACTCGCCTATTATGGAATCACTTCACGGTAAATAATTGGCAAGTAGGGGCTCTTCATGTTAACTGAAGTTTTTTTTAATTCCTCAGCCACAAAAGTTTAAACAAACTGTGAGATTCTTCATAGTAATAAAAGATGTTCATAAAAAGCTGTTTATTTTGGCTTTTTGCTTGAAAATCAGTGTGTGTCTATATATATATATATGGATAAAATGGCATTCAGTGCTACTTTACACTGGATAAATTGACACAACTATGGTTTATCTCTCCTCTTGATCATATCCTGGATCCGCGCCTGTATTTGTTAGGACATAATGTGTACAATAAGTATTTCACAAAATGAACGAGAAGTATTCGCTCGCAATTCACATTCAGAAAATAAACATGATTAACTCCAATGTTTATAGAATTAACAGGTTGTCTCCTACGTTACGTCATTGAAGTTTCAAGGTGTTAGAATGAGAGTATACGCCAAAATTAAAACAAAAGAAAATGTCAATCCGAACGTAACAATATCAGTCCGCCATCTTGCTGTGCAGAGCCAGAATTTAGGAGTTGTCTTTCGATATAATTTAAATATTACTAATGCTAATTTGATTAAATAAACAATTTAAACAACTAAAGGAAAGAGTAAAACTTCGGTTTAACGAGCTGGTCACTTTCACTGTAAGTTTCTAGAACTCTTTTAAAGTCAGGATGTACACACACTCAATCGCTATTGGAATTGTACACGTAGGAGGGGTATCTCTTGGCGTGCGGTGAACTACTTGAACCATAAACAATAGGGACAAACAAACAGCAGCTTAGCAGTTTACGGTTTCGTGTAGTTGTTAAAACGATGATAGCTGCTCGAGCGACTCGGATTCAATGCCCGGAAAGGTGATAATTTTTCAACTCACTTTTTAAAACAAAATACTTTGCAACATAGTTTTTCTGTTCTACGCAACTCAATATTACCCACTCGCCCGTGGAATATAGTTAATCGCAATGTTAACGGATGTCTCTCCAACGGAATATAATTACTATACTGATAGAGTCGTATCAAGGAGCCTCGGCTCGAAACTTCTACGACTACCAGAGTGAACACATTGGATGGATGGATAGGTGGATTGAAGTTGTTACGTTTGGATTCAAGTTTTTCTTCAATGACATAACTTGTGAGGATGCCTGTTCGTTCTGTGAACGTTGGAGTTTATCCTATTTCTTCTGCAAGTAAAATGCGAATATTTCTTGCATATTTGTGAAACACTTATTGTGTCTTGTTAGGCTCACTGATATTTGCGAACGTCTTCAGTATATGGGTATATATCAAGAAAGTTATGTATTTAATGTTTCCTTTGTAACACAGTTCGATACAGCCATAGACTATCAAGAAGACAACCTTCCCCGCTCCCGTCAATTCAGTTTTACTTCTTTGGTGTTACAGCAACCGCTCATTGGCACTAACTTTATTTTGTGTGTGTAAAAACAAAGCAAATAAATGTGTTTATGTATACTACAGCAGGCAAGAGCTGATAGCTCACCGTTTCGTCTACAACAAAGGTAGAAAAAGGGGCGCAGCAGCTAGGAAAACATCCAATTACTGCTCCGCGTTCGAAGACGTTGGTAGGCAATCCTCCCACGTTGTCAAGTTTAAATGTTTTCTGTGTTTTTCTTGGACAAGTATTGCACTTTATTCAAGCGCGGAAGGATCAGTTTAGTAGCAGTAGTGATGATCTGTCACTGGTACAAAAAAAAAAAAAAAAACTGTCCGAAATCAACTTTCGCCGGCCTAAGTATAGCGACAGAAAGTGAAACAGCGTGCAAGAAGTGAAGTAATAAAGTCTACTTATTTGAGATCTCCTAAAGGTTTTGGTCCACGGCGGTTCAATGGTAGAGCGCTCAGCTCTGGTACATACATAGCGTATAATAAAATATATAACCTGTTTTCAAATAACCCGTTTTACTCGTTCGACATATATGTATATATATATATATATATATATATATATATATA